>JAUMHM010000005.1:6371666-6389966 GCA_032362435.1 Melikaiella ostensackeni
ATGAGTACGGTACGTATTTCATTGAAGAGATTATATTCTGTTTATTTTGAATAATTATGAGGTTTGCAGTAATATAATTTAATATTTCATTAAAAATTCTCCTTCAAATTTTAATAAAAATTTCAAGTATAGCAGATGGTTTGTTCACTTGCACGTGCTTCAAAAAAAAAAGATTGTCATTCATTCACTTTTCATATAAATTTAATTTTTTGTTATTATGAAACATATAACTTTCAGGTTAATTACGAAATCCCAAAATTGAGGAAAACAGCTGTTCCTCAACAATTCTCGAACTGCCAAAAAATATTTATAAAGTAATCAAAAAAAAGATAAAATCGCCCAAGAAGAGAAGTACTACGAAAAATACTAAGAAACCCCCTGAATCAAAAATCAGACCACCTTAAGAATTGAAACCTGATGTACCTGACGTACATTCCCTGAAAAAATTCTGATATTTTTTATAAAATTTCATATTATATATATTAATATTATCATAATATTTATATTAAACAGAAGAAACATATTTTTTTGTAATTCTGATCAGTCATTTAAAAAAAATATTTTCTCTGCTTTTTTGTCATTGGAGTCTTGAATGTTTTTTATTTAATTATTACCATTTTTAAAAACTCGAACGATTCATATATATATATATATAATCAATAATATTAACAAAATAAATAACAAAAATATAAAAATCGAACTTTTTTCAAATGCATCTTAAAATTAAATTTTATTGGTATCAAAGTACATGTTTCCGTGACTTTTTTAGAATTATTAGACACAGTTGCTCTTATTCTTGCATAATTTATTTTTATTTGTAAAAAGCATTATGTTTTTAGTTATTTTTTAAATTTCTCTAATGCATGGCAGTGAAAAAGCCAGCCTACCTGATCGAAGCGCCATCTGTTGGATTACTTCCACCGCCATTTCCCCCCGGATGCTAAGAGAACTACTACTACATACACATACACAGCCGTTGCAGAGGTTGATTCTTTGATCATGTCCTCTCTCGCGATGTTTGCGTGGGTGGGAGATACCGTGAGTGCGCGCTTCACGGACGCCTGGTGCTGAAGCCCGTTTGCGGCTCTGTAAGGACAGTTGCACGGTACAGGGGCAATGCTTCGATAGCTTACAAGGGTAAGCGGGAGGAAGCGAAGGGCTGAGCAACGAAGCGTGTATTTATAGTAGTGGGGAAGCTAGAAGAAAATTAAGAGGTGGTCGAAAGAGTTTGAAAAGGGGAAGGGTTCCCGGAAGAGAGGAAAGAGGGCTTTATAACACCAGCATATAAAAATTAGAAAAAGAGAAAGTAGAAAATTACAGGAGGATAACTCTTCTAAATGTGGCTAATAAAGTGCATGCAATGGTGTTAACGGAGAAACTTAAGAAGGAGGTAGAAGGTAAAGAAATATTACCAGAAAGTCAAGCAGGATTTTTGGGAGGTACAGGGAAATGGAGAATAAGGAGAAGTTTAATAGAAAGAGTAAGATTAATGTATAAGAAAACTAAAGATAGAGTAAGAGAAGTATATAAGAAACGAAAGAAAGATTGAGAGTGGGGAAAGTAATGTCAAATGAGTTTTGGACAGAATTAGGGCTGAGACAAGGGTGTCCACTAAGCCCACTGCTCTCTGCGGTATTCATTTCGGACATGGAAGAGGAATTTAAGAGTGATATAGAAGGGGGATTGGTTGTAGGGGAAAGTAGGTTTTGGTCACTGGCATATGCGGATGATATCATATTGTTAGCAAGGGAGGAAGAGGTACCAGAAATATGATGAGGGGATTTGAGGAATACCTGAAAGAAAAGGAACTGGTACTGAATGTGGAAAAGTTGAAAATAACGGTCTTCAGCAAGAGAAGTAGGAGGAAAGATTATGATGAGTGGCAGTGGAGAGGGATAAAGGTTGAAGAAGTAAAGAAGTTTGTATATTTATGATTTTCGTTCACGAAGAATGGGAATACTAGAAAACATGTGAAGGAAAGGGTAAAAAGAGCCGAGGTAGTAATGAGATGGGTATGTAGTATCGGAGAGAAATTATTTAAAGATGATTTTCAAAGAAGAATGAGAATGTATGAGGCACGAGTAATAAGTGTAATAATGTATGGAGTAGAATTATGGGGGTGGACAGAATATGAAGAGGTGAAGAGAGTGTACGAGAAATATATTGAATGGACTTTGGGATTAGACAGAAGTACGCCGTGGTATATAGTGTCAAAAGAAGTAGATATAGAGAATTCGAAAAATGAATGCAGAAAATAGGGCACGTAAATATAAGGGAAAAGTATTGGAAAGTGTGGTTAGAAGGATAGTTAAAACTAGCTTCAAGAAGAGAGAATTGAGAATAGGAGGAGGAAAGAGAATGGAAGAAAGAGAAAGGGACTCAAATAGGAATGGATGGTCAAGGGAATAAGTGAGCACAGCACACGAAAAGGGACAAAAGGTAAAGTATGAGCTGATAGAAAGAGATAGAGAAGTCCTAAGGTAAAGAATAGAAATTAAAATAACGGAGGCGAGATATGATGAAAAATGTAATTGGATAAGGGTAGAGAGAGTAGCAAAATATTTGGAGAAAGAAGGGAACAGAGGATCTCAAGTATTAATTGCACGGTGTGAGAAGCGGAAATACAGAAGAGTGAAATAAGTACTGGGATAAAGAGGAAGAAAGAAGGTGCATGCTGTGTGAGAGAGAGGCAGAGCAAAATTAAAGCATTGGCTAGATGATTGTGAAAAAATAGGTAAAGGAAGTATGACAATGGGAAAGATCCTGTATGAAAAAGGAAAGGAAGAAGCGGTGGCTTAGTTGCGGGAAATGGAAACAAAGAAGAAGGATGTCAAATGGAAGGAGAACGGAGATATAAGAAGAACTGTTGGTCATAGAAATGAGGAAAACTGTAACATGGAGAATTTGTCAGAAGGCAAAAGGTAGGCATCGTCCATAAATGACGTCACGCGCTTTAATCTGGGGGGAAGGAGTTCTATACAACGTGACGGAGTCAACAGGGTGAGGGAGGGGGGTTTTATACTCCGTGATGTCACGGTTGATATTATAATATTATTATTATGAAAAAAATTCAATTTTTTACAAGGACATGATCAGAGTTGCGATTTTTTTCTGAATCTCATGAATTCCCTACTGACAGTCCATTGGATGACTATCAATTTGCCAAAACGTTTTTAGCTAATAGCGAGTCGCTTTTGAAAAAATCGACTTTATTAAAGAAAAAAAAATATGCACTGAAATGTTTATTTATCAAATTATCATGTAAAATTATGTAGATATGACATTTACAACACTTGTTTTTAATGAAAAATTGGCCTTTTTCTTGAATTATCAACTGTTGAAAATAAAAAAATTGAATACTGAATTTTTAACAGTTGAAAGTTGAAAAAAATTAAAAATTAAATTTAAAACAGTTGAATCTCTGACTTTTTCCGAATTATCATGTTCAACACTTGATTTTTCAACTGATTCAAATTCGATTTTTTCAATTCTCAACAGTTGAGAATTCAAGAAAAAAAACGAATTTTGAATGATTATTGAAATAAATTGAACTTTCACGAGTTAAAAATTCAACCTTATTCAGCTATTTAAATATCAATTCTTAATTTTCTTTGATTTTCAACAGTTGAATTTTCAGAATCATCACTTCAATTGGTGAAGATACAACTGTTATAATTTCATCTGTTCAAAATTAAACTCTAGTAGTTTCAACTGTGGAAATTTCAATTTTCTGAAATCTTCAACAGTTGAAAATTCAAGAAAAAAGCAATGGTTCCACTGCTGAAAATTTAGTTTCCATTCTTCTTTATTGTCAACAGTTGAAAGTTCAAGGGAAAAGCGAATTTCGAAAGAAAATAGAATATTCAACTGCTGAAAATTGAAGAAAATTGAAATGTGCATTTTTGGCAGTTAAATTTTTAAACAATTGAAAATTCAATTTCTTTTAAAAACTCACTTTCTCTTGAAATTTTTTCAACTATTGCGAATTTAAAAAAATTGTAATTTGAATTTTAAACAGTGAAAAATTCAACCGTTGAAAGTTGAAGGAAATTTAAATTTCAAATTTTGAATCGATAAATCTTCGCTTTTTTCCTGAATTTTCAACTGTTGAAAATGGAAGAAAATTGATAATTTTTCTAGCTGCATAGTTTTCGTTAAGTGCGAAATTTGGCAACGCTTATGATTAAAGAAACTAATGTTGTTGACAAAAAATTCATTCTTAAAATACTTTTCATCCAATTGAAATGTAATCTCAGTATAATTTTATTCTTCAAGCAACAGTCTGAGATCAAATGAAAAAACATGGGGAGGGGGCAGGTTCCAATCGTGACGTGACATTATTGAAAGGGGAAGGAGATTAACCTTGAGTGACTTTGCGTGACAGAGGGGGAGGGGGTGTACAAATTTGATGAGAAAACGTGACGTTGTTTATGGACGATACCGAATGGAGAAAGCAAAAAAAAAAAGAAATAAAGACGAAGATAGGAATGCGAAGCTTAGGGCGATGCGTTTAAGCTAGGCACTAGTAGAATGCGTTAAGTTAATGCGTTAAGTTGGTAACTTAAGGCGATGGATTAAGGCGATATATTAAGGTTACAGGCTGAGGCGATAGACTAAGGCGATAGGTTAATGCGATAGGTTAAGGCAATAGGTTAATGCGATAGTTTAGGGCGGTAGGTATTCAGGCGTTAGGTTAATGCGATATGTTTGCGTGATAGGCTAAGGCAGTAGGTTAAGGCGATGGGTTAATGCGATGGGTTGAGGCGATAGCTTTACGCGATAGTTTAAGGCAATAGGTATTTAGGCGGTAGGTTAGTGCGATAGGTAAAGATGATAGGCTAAGGCGATAGGTTGAGGCGATAGGTTAAGGTGATAGGTTAAGGCGATAGGATAAGGCTATAGGTTAATGCAATAATTCAAGGCAATAGGTATTTGGGCGGTAGGTTAATGCGACATGTTAAGGTGACAAGGCTAAGGCGATAGGTGAAGGCGATAGGTTGAGGCGATAGTTTAAGACGATAGGTTGAAATTGAACATTTTATTATTATATTTGAAAAAGCGTCTCCATTTTTTTGGAAGCCTCAAAAATCTGGGGGATTAAAATATAAGGAATGAAAAAAATTTTTGGACAACACTAATAAATAAAGTATCATTAGTTAAATAAACAACTTTATTTTTTGGTTTATAGAAAATATTTTGCTCCCTGGATCACCTAGTGAATATTTCTAATACAAAATATATTCTTGATAAGGAAATATTTCTGTACTGCTTTAGAAGTTAAGAGAATTCATCATTGGACACGCATGCTCCTCTGTCTGACCTTACGCGCCATTTTCCACTGAGATCTCTGCTTGATTAGCTGGAAAGGAACGTCCAGCCTGACTCCATTCGACCTTATCTACTTCAGCTTACTTATCCTTCTACCGTCTTGAAACCTTTAAAGTCTAGATCTTGCGGATCAAAGAACTTGTGATTGTGATTGTTTGAAATGAAATTTTATTTTTGTTAGATTGGAAAATTGTATTTGTTTCTTTTATTATATCAATTTTCCAAAACAAATTCAAATTATAGAATAAGAGCACACTTAGTGCTGCATTCGAATAAGAGGATTTTAAATATTTCGATCGGTCTCGGTCGTTTTCAAAACATGTTCCGAAGCAAACTTCTCGTGCATTTATTTGTTCCTAACTCCTTTTTTTCGAAACTAAATTAAACTAAAACATTTAAAATGGAAAGTGATTTGACAGAGCAGAATCCACCTAATGGAGAGCCATCAATAAAGAGTTCAGCAACGAAGTATTTGGTTTTAAATTTAAATAGCTAGAACCCCACAGGATGACGTCACAAATACGAACGAAGTAAATATGAAACGCTTGAGATTTTAAGTCGAACTGTATTGCATTTTCAACCGAAAAAGAATAATTTCCTACCAAAAAGAATGAATTTTCAACGAAAGAGTTGAGTTTTCAAGCTAAAAAGTCAAATCTTTCACAAAAAAGTTAATTTTGAAACTCGAAAATGTGAATTTTTAACCAAGAAAGACGATTTTCCAACCAAATAGTTGAATTTTCAAAAAAAAAATTATCAACTGAAGAATTACATTTACAACCAAGTAGTTGAACTTTCATACAGTAGGGACGGATTTTCAAAAAAATAGTTTGTTTTTTAACCAAATAGTTGAATTTTCAACCAAAGAGTTCCATTATTCTTAAGTCTAGAAGACAAATTTTTCGGATGATAGTTCATTGTTCAATCCGAAAGGATTAATTATCTTTTTTCAAAAAAGACGAATGTTCAACAAAAGTTCAATTTCCAACAAAATAATTAAATATTTCACAAAATAGTTCAGCTTTTTACAAAATAATAAAATTTTCAACAAAATAGCTGAATCTTCAATAACAAAAAAATGAATATTCAACAAGGAAGTTCAATTTTCAATCAAATACTTGAATTCTCCATCACAAAAGATTAATGAATGAAGAACATAATTGCTGATATTTCAACCAAGAAAAAGTTTTGATTTTAAATAAAAAATAGTCGAATTTAAGTCAAAAAATGGATTCCCAATGGAAAATGTAATAGTTGATATTCCAGCTGAAAAAGTTTTTTTAATTTTAAACAAAGCACAGTTTATTTCAGCCAAAAGAGTCGAATTTTTTACAAAATAGTTGAATCTTCAACTCGAAACAAATAATTATATTTGCAATCGTGAAAGAAAGTTTTTGAATCGAATGGTTGAATTTTCAAACCCAAACATTACTTTTCTACGAAAAAGACGATTTTTAATAAAATACTTGAATTTTGAAGCAAAAGGGCAAATTTCAAATTGAAAAAGATACATTTGCAACAAAATTTTTTTTAACAAAATTTCTACCAAAACAACTGAATTTCTGAAAAAAGTTGAATTTTCAACAAAATAATTGAATACCTCACAAAATAATTGCACCTTTCAACTGAAGCGATGAATCTTCAAAAAAAGTTAATTTTTCACAAAGAAGTTGAACTTTCAACCAAGAAGTAGAATTTCCAAGGAAAAAGGATTATTCTCAACGAAAAATATAATAGTTGATACTTCAAAAAGGAAAGATTCTAATTTTAAATCAAGAACAGTCGAATTCAACCAAAAAGATGAATTTTCACCAGAATAGTTAAATCCTCTACTGAAAAGATTAAATTTTTACCGAAAGGACGAGTTTTCTACAAAAGAGTTGATCTTTTAACCTGGAAAGGTTTTTCACTCAAGAGAGAAAAAACATTTCAACCAAACAGTTGAATTTTCAGGCGAAAGAGAAGAATTTTCAACAAAAAAGTTAAGTTTCAACCAACTAGTTGAATTTTCAAATGAAAACGGTCAATTTCCCACTAAAAATATAATACTTAAATTCAAAGTAAAAAAAACTGATTTTCAAGCAAAAAAAAATGTCAATGAAATAGTTAATTCTTTAACCAAATAGTAGAATTTTTAGCCAAAAGAGATGAATTCTGAAACAAAAATATTATGATAGAGTTTTCAATTAAAAAGATTCAGTTTTCAACGAAAAATAGTTGGATTTTCTTATTGGGTTCAATTAATTCAGTTCAGATGTAAGCAAATGAATGAAAGTAAAAGAATTTTCTTAAAAACAAGGGGAAAAAAGAAATTCTTCCAAAAAAGTGGTAAAAATGATAATAGGGGAAAGAGCGTGTGATATTTTCCATGTGTGATGTCACATTCTGCGTGAACCCCTTCCCCCCTCCATCCCAAATCGTCACAAAACCTGTCACCCCCCTTCCCGCCCCTCTAGCAATTTGTCGCAGTTTTTTATTGGCCCCATACAAGATTTAAAATTTAAAACTGAATTTGATTTTTCACAAATTCTGGTAAAGCAAAGTTTTTATACTTTCCATTTGAATTTACCAGCGAACTAGAGAAAAAATTCATTTAAGTAATATTTATGTATAATATAAGAATGATTGAGTATAATCCTATAAGGTTCTGAAAATTCTATAAAAAATTGAATGGGTAACAGCACATTAGCGGATGATTTAATTAAGGTTAGGGCTTACGATGATTTTTTAACGGATTGAGATAAATAATAAAGATTTCAGGCATTCAAACATCCTTAACTATAGAATGAGTAAAAAAGGAACTAAACGAATGAAAATGATATATATTAGGCATAATTTATCAAGTGTAGCCAATAGGGCGTATAAAAAAAATTATTTTTTTATAATTCGCGAAAAAGTGTTCCCACCTGTTTTCTGTGTAAAAAGTGACCGATTTGTTGTCAATGACGTAGCGCATGCGCAGTGTCGACCTTTCCGGGCAACGGTAAAGAAAGAATGTTAAGTTAAACAGTTGTAAATATTTGATTCAGAAATTGTTCCAGTTCGACTTCTTTAAATTTTGAATCTATCAATCTTAAATCACTTGAGTACCAAATTTGAATGACTTAAATTTGAAACATGTATTTTGAAAATTCAGTGTATAACCTTATAGTTTGAAACTGTTCAGTTTAATTTTACAGTGTTGAATATTTCTTGAACGTTTCCAATTTTGAATTCATAATTTGGAAGCAAAATAGATAAAAAATTTCTCAAAAAAGTGGAAAGAATCGTAAAAAGAGACAATATTTCTAAAATTTGACTCAAAAAGGGGTGTAAAAGTGCAAAAAAAGGATCACTAGTCACGAACAGGCCTGAAAGTAACATTTATTTTTGTATATTTTCAAATTTGTAACTTTTTATACCAAATGCGCATAACAGTTAAAAATGCTTCAAATCAAAAACTAAAATTTTTGAAGCCAGGCCTCATTATTTAATATTTTTATTTCGAAACCTCAAAAGTAAATGATAATAGAATGAGGTGTCAAATTTTTAGTGATTTCAATATCTGAAAATGTTCAAAATTCAACATTTTTAGATCAGAGCATTTAAAATTTAAGAATTTTAACCTCGAAATCCCTAAAACTGAATAAATACAAACTTGGTATAATACAATTTTTAAAGAATTTGAAAATTTGTAGCCACTTCAAGAAACATATTGGAAATTATTTCACTGTGCTTCAAAAAGATAACCCAATAATTACTTCCAATATGGGTTATATACTTGATTCTCAATTATACAGAACTTTTGAAATTTGTGTTTAAACGAAAAATGTCATTAGAATAATTTCTCAATCTTGTTGACATTTACTAAAAATCATAAATATATCTTATGGATTTCTTAAAAAAATTATATAATTTTGAAAATGCTTCGATTTTCAGACGGACATATAGACAGACACCGGAGAAATTGTATCATTTTTGAACCCTGTGTGTGCCTAAGAGTAAAGATCCGTAAAAAAATAGATTGAAAATTTGGACGATTCTATTACACCCTCATGAATGAGAATGTAAAATTATGATTTTTGTACAGCATTGCATTTTCTGCTATTTTGAATGAATAGATGTAATTTAAAAACTAAAAATCTACTAACGTAATACATACATATTTAATTTCGTTCTTCAGGAAATATTTCTGACGAAAAAAGCATTCTTCAGGTAAAAAGAAAAAGTTTTTTCTCTAAAAGATAAATGTTGAATAATATAGTTACAGTATTCCACTCTTCATTTCAAAAATATCAATTATAAATATTTGAGCTCATGCGATAACTTTCAAGTAGATTTTAAGGTGGTTTAAGGTAGTAAGTTTTCAAAAGAATGTAAAGTGAGCGGTGTCCCATAAACCCTTAAAAAGGAGAGAATAAATTACAATATTCTTATAACAGAAAAACTTATTATGAAATATATTGAAAACACTAAACCTCAATTTGTTGTGTTCACTTTAAAAATGATAGTTTTTATTGAAAAAATATATGGTATATGAAACGTTTAAGACAACAAGATTCGAGAATACCCTTACAATTGATCGTTTTCTCAAGAATCTCGATCGACTAAGACGAGGTGATATTAAAGTATCCTGTGGCAAACCGAGATGCTTTGGGAACATTGTTTAAAAAATTTGAAAAACACTTCTTATCTCGAATATCATTCTTTTCACACTTATTTTAATGAGTTCTATTTTAATGGAGAGACTTAAAAAAAAAAATTTCTGCCACCGAATTGTTTTCATCCGACGTGTCTTTGTGAATAAATAAATATTGCTCAGCAATGTGAACTCGATGCCATATTTGGCATGATTTTAAAAATATGAGAGCAGAGTGAAAATCGTTAACCAGAAGCGGGAAAATTTGTATGATCAATCTCCAGTCTGCTGCAATGTTAATTTTTTTGCTGATTTAGAATGGATTTTCTATATGAATGAATTAAATCTCGTTAAACTCTCAAGAGAACTCTATAAGCGATTTTTGAAAAGGCAATTTCCTCATTTTCCTTTCGATGAATAAATATAATGGAAGTAGTTGATTATTGATTTGACTTCTCAATGCACCTTCAGCTATTGCAAATTTTCTCCAACCAAGTAGAATCCATAAGTTAGTGAACGATAAAAGGTTTCAAATTTCAATAGTAGATTACGTAAAGAACTTTATAAATAAATTTTCTTTTCTTTTTATTATTACTTAATGTCTTTTGTAAATTTAGAAACATTCTTTACGCAAATTGATATATTATATCAATGAATGGTAAATATTATTGTTATTGCAAGCCTGAGTAAACTTTTACACTTTGATGTGATTTCCACATTTTAAGAAATTTTTCGAGAAATTTTCCGAAAGTTTAAGGGGAGCTAATAAACCCTGACATTTCGGAAATTTTCCCTAACGTTTCATAGGAACAATTTCGTAAGAAATTTTGGAATTTACTTGAGTGTGAGGAAATTTTTTCTAACAAACTCTGGAGAAAATGCTCTCGAAACTAACTTTATTTTCAATTAATATAATAATAAATGTTGTTTTAAAAAGAGACTGTAAGATGCTCTGAAAGTATAATTTTAAATCAAGATTGGATCAATTTTTTTCATGCAAAAGATAAAACTGTACATAATATGCCTGTCTTACTCAAAAAGATTGTATACTTTTAAATATTAAATATTCTTACGAATAGAAGTTAAAAATTTTAAAATATATAAGTAACTATAATATAATAATTAAATTTTTGCTTGTAAAAAATGTTCTAGAGTGCAAGGTACAGTGTCACATTTACACATTTTGTTGTGAACGAAGCCAAATGATCGTAGAGAAATGCTATAAAAATGTAATTCAAATTAAATTTAGAAATTAAAAATTCATTATATTCTTGATAATTGAAAGATCCTAGTCATATCGGAATTTTTAAAAGAACTTTTGGCAGTTGGTATAGTAGAGAGTATGGAATAATTACTACTTATTTATTTAATTGTAATATTCAATATGAATAAATTGACCGTAAAATAAAAAATCAATACAGTAAAAATGATACATAAAAGTTATATACCGTGAGACGGGGCTTAGCGGAACAAAAAACGGGGAAAGCGTGATAAACGAAATCTTGAATTTCGCGAATTATATTGCATTTTCTGGTCCAAAAATAGATGGAGACCCTTTGGGGTAAAGTGGGGCACACGAAATCTTTGCATTTCCTGACCAGTTATTGCTTTCTTTTGATGAAAAGCGGGTGTCTCACTTTATCACACATGGCCCGATTATCCCCGGGTTACGGTACAATAACATTATTAACATATTATCATAATTATCAACAATTATAGAACTTACTGGGTAAAATTATGATTTCGGTCTTCATTTTATAGGAAAATTAAAATCCATTTGTACATAAGAAAACCATAACTAATTTTGTATGAAAAATAATTTCTTTAATCAAAGTATGCATATTATTGAAAAGTTAGTAACATTATCTAATTTCTATAGAATATTCCCTAAAACGAAAGTGTAACAGGATTTTCAACTTTTGATTTCATATCAAACTTTATTGGAAGAAAAGTAATTAATTTTTCAACATTTATCATATACCGAGTGATGAGAGTCACAAAAAAATCAGTGGTAAATTTTGTATACGATCAAAATTGAACAATTGGACCATTGCTTGAGGAGACGTGGCGAAAATAGAACAAACTTCAATGATTTATTAAATTTTTGATAACGTCCAAAATGATAACATTTTTTTAACGTTCTTGAGCTTATTTTAATGGAACATTTCTACAGAATCGTAGCAACTTATCGGCATAAATTTACCATTTTCTTTCTAGCATGGTGCAGGAAGTTGAAGTTTGAATAAAGAATTTGGACAAACTTCAATATCCTTTTTGGTGAGAAAAATATTTTTGTAGAATATATGAAACATATAAGCATAAAATTTCTATAAAATTTCCTCAAAATATATATTAATTCAATTTTTATTATGATTTGCCTACAGATAAGATATTCTCAAAATCTTCCAGCTTTTTTGTTACAAACTTAACTTCTATCACTATGCTAGGAATTTTTTTTCACATCTATGTTGCTAAACTGCTGCGGCACTGTATAAATATAGCTTCAAAATGAGCCCAGGAACATTGAAAAATGTTGATCATTTTGGATGTTATTCAAATTTTGAGGAAACATTAAAATTTAAAATAATTCTGCAATATCTACATCTTCTTCATTTTGTATATACTTCCCCTCTTACAGGTTTGAGAGTCTTTAAAGAACCATTACATGTTTTCTTATCGACAATCTTTATACACTACCTTACCGACTACCTCTTACATATCGACTTAACGACTATTCTTACACCCTGACGCTTGCGACCTTGTCCTCGGCTTCCGTTTCCTCTTACCACTACCAGTATAAGGATTGTAGCTCTGTTTTGCAACACTACTTCCTTATCCTCCTTCTCTAGGAGTCATTTTTTGGCTTCTCCTTACTCCATGCAACCAGCTCTCTTCCTCAACTACCTGACCATTCCCATTCAAAATTCACTTTATTCTCTCTTCCATTCTCTCCCCTGATCACATGTACACCTCTCCAACACATGCAATCATGATTCTTGCTTATACGTACATACTCTACACAGGTTTTCCTCTTTATTCACCCAATACCTACATGCTTTTACTCCCTCTCCCATCCTGAATCTCACAACTCTATTCCATTTGCTCTCCTTTAAATTTTGTTCAGGTATATCGGCTCTCCTCACTCTTAACCATCCTATACCAGCTGTTGTACATTCACTTCGAGATTTCTTCCCATCTTCCCTCTCCTCGTCGTGCCGTCTTCTCTTCCTCTGTTTCTTGCCATTCTCTACCACTCACTTGCATCTTACATTGAAACCTCCTCTTGTATCTCTCTTCCTCCTATTTCGAATGTCCCACGTTATCCCTCTTCTCATCGTCCCTAATCACCCAGACATATGCTTGTGCAATCATGCTTCCCCATTTCTTTCCTCAGCATATAACCTGAGCAGCTCCAACTCACACCCATGACCCATCTCAGAAATCTCTCATGCAGACTTTCCTCTCATTTATGCTCTTTCGATCCCCAAATTTACATTCCATAATTTAACACTGACCACACCAGCACGTTGAACATCCACGCTGTCATCCTCCAGTCGTCCCTGAACCTTCTTTTCCCTATACTCCAAATTGTCCCATTACTTTACTTGCACATTCCGAACTCCCTTCCACCAGCATTGTTTCCCGTTCCTGTTCCAAACCAAAATCCTAAGTAGCAAACCTCCTCCACCAACTCCATCACCTCGATATTCATCTTTCATTTATATTCTACTCTACACTTTCTATTTCTAAAATACATCATATTCAGAATTTCTCCCCTTTCTTTTCTCCCATCGTCACCCTTATCTTAGTTTTCACAAATTCCTCTTTTATCCTCTCTATCAAACTTTCATCTACTCCTCTTTCTTTCACGGCATGCTAGTGAATACAGTTCGCCTGTTCCCTATATTGTCCCCCCTATTTCTTTTTTCTCCAAGCAGAAGAGGGCTCAACGGACAGCCTTGCCCAAGTCCCCTTCCTGTCCAGAATTCCTCCCATTTTTCCTATCTTCACATTTATCTTAGTTTCGACAAATATCACTTTCATCGTCTCTATCACACTTTCATCTACTATTCTTTTTTTCATGGCCTTCCATAGCACCCTCCTATTAACGGTATCAAATGCTGCTTCAAAATCCATGAGCAGTGGAAAGACTCTCCCTTTCTTCCGCCCCAAGTCCCTGTTGACTAGAAAATTGAGCAAGTAAATATTACCTGTGGCCCTCATCCCTTTCCTGAAACCCGTTTGGTTGTATGAATACTTCCCTTTTCTTCCGCCTGTCTTCCCAGCCTCTTCCTAAGTACTTCCGCGTAGATGCTACAACCCACTAGCATGGGTGTTATACCTCTCTATTCATTTACTCTCCTTCCCTCTCTTTTTTGAATCAACGGCACTACAACCGCTGTCTCCCATTCCTCCAGCCACCCTTCGCCTCTTCAATCGCGATTTCCTCAATCATGTCCTTTTTTCAGTCGTGTTTCCTATTTATCAATTCTTATTCCCTCCTTTTCCTTATCGCTTTCTTGACCTATTCCATGTACCCTTCTTCCTCCGTCTTTTTTCGCTCAGTATTCTCTAATGTACTCTTTTTCTTCAATTGAGTTGTTATTTCTCAATTTCTCCATTTCTCCATTTTCTTACACTCTCCTCCGTCCTGACTTTACCATTTTTATATTCTTCGTCCCATGAACCTATCCTACCTCCCTCTCTATCCCTTTTCCGTATCACCTGCTCTCTTACCTTATCAATCACTCTTCAAATTTTTCTCGCAGTGCGTCTACTTCTTCCTCTTCCCTACTCGCTACCTCCTCGGTTTCCTTTTTTTCCTCTAAATCCTCTTAAATCATGGTCCCCCAACTGTCCACTTTTAACTTTCTTTCACCCACTCCCCTCTCTTCCCCTTACCGCGATTTGGTTCCCCACATCTCAATGTCGCTATCACCGGAAAGTGCTCGAAGCCTATCTCATTGCCCACTTCCATTCTAAGCATCAGCTACCTTATTCTTTCTTTTGTCAGAATGTTAACCGGTCCATGCACTCAGCCCCCCCCCCCTTATCAGCACCAAAATGATCCTTTAATTTAAGCTCTGATATAATTAAAATTGAAAGAACTCAATTATCAAAATACAGGTGGACGTACAATTCTGAACAGTAGTGTAATCTTCTTTTACTTGCGAGCCCCAAATTAAGAGAGGTAAAAACGATCAAGTGTAAAGTTTTCCACTTCCTGTTTCGAAATTATGGATGTAGTTTCGCATTGCCCTTACCTCCGATTTTTTTGAAACTCCATATATTCATATATTTCGACGCGCTAATTACGAAAATAATAGTGAAATTTGGCGCAAATTTGATTTTCACGGTGCAAACCATAAGAACTCCATGAGAATCATGGTTTTCACGTTCATATTGAGAGCGATTGAAAATTTTAAAGAAACTAATGGCAACAAAAGTTGTAGACTTAGTTACAGCACACATTTTATGTTGAATCCATTTTTTTGTAAGAGTGGAATTTTTCGAGATATTTGATGATAGAGATGAAAATTTCATGCCCAGCCTCTATCGAAAACAGATATATTTCTTGACCTTCGATTTTTTTGAAACTCCGCATACGCACATATTTTTAAGCGATAATTACGAAAATGGTAGTGAGAATTGGCGCAAATTTAATTTTCATGGCGGAAAACATGGAAAACCCATGAAAGTCATGGTTTTTTGAATTTATTTCGGCAAATACGAAAAATTTCGGAAAAGTTTTTAGACAAAAGTTATGGATCCATTCGAAATATACATTTTCTATATTAAATACTTTTCTTTAGGAGTGATAGTTTCTGAGAAAATTGCTGTCGCAGAAAGGCACCCCTTTTCCTAGCCACAGAAATAATGTTGGTCAAACCCCTTCCCCTTTCTAGATTCTCCTAGGGTGCAGAAAGGCACCCCTTTGTTTAGCCACGAAAAAAATGTTGGTCAAACCCCTACCCGTCTCCAAAGTCTCCTGGGGAGACGTAAATAAATTTGAGCAAAAAAATATATAACGGCAGTGATTGGACACAGGAATACTTACGTTTTCGGCAGGGTTTATGTATGAAATTTCCATCTTCATCATCAAATATCTCGAAAACTTTCACTTGTACGAAAAAATTTGATTCAACATAAATTTTGACTGGGTCTACATCTTTTGCGTAAAATCCTTCTACAATTATTTAATGGTTATCGAGATAAACGTAAAATTATGATTTTATGGTTTTTTGTGGTTTTCACCATGTGAATCAAATTTGCGCCAATTTTCACTACGATTTTCGTAATTAGTGCGTCAAAATACATAAGTGTACGGAGTTTCAAAAAAATTAGAGTTGAGGGCTATTCGGAACTTTATCCGAAATTATTTTTGATCAGCGAATGTTTAAATCAATATTTGAATTGCAAATCATAAAAATTGAAAGTCGCGAATAAATAATCTGCCATTCTGTAAATGCGCAGGTCTTACAAGTTGGGAAAACAGTTTCTTCTTCGTCTAGAGCGTATTCAAATCATTCATCCGGGGACAGGAGCTTTATTCAATAAGAAGGGACGAAGCATCGTTAAAGTATAGGAAGAAATTTCCCTTTTACATTTACTCGCGAATCGATTTAACACGCGCACACATATACGACATTTGGGAAAATTGGATCTTATTGAATTGCGAGTAGATACAGAAGAAAAGGTCGAACGCGATTGGTTGGTGATGTACGGGGAATCGAAGAAAGTGGGTCGGTCATTCACGGATATATATAAGTTTACGGTTCACAAAATATCTCATAAAATTCAGTATCATAAAGTACTTTCAAGGAGAGAAATAATATCCGAAAACGCTTAATTTCTCACGTTGCAAAATCGAGAAAATTGGAAATCCCATATAATGTTGCGAACCACCACCGCCTTCCTTGAGATAAATCTTTTCAATATGCACGTTTAAAGCTAAAACCTTGCTATTTTAGAAAGTATTGGATTAAACTTTTATATAATTCTCTGGAATGTTTTAGGAAATTCCGGAACATTCTAGCTTATTCTAGAATCCTGAAATTTTTTTGACTTTACAGGAATATCAGGAATGATCTAGAATGTAATAGCCTTCCGTTGGAACATTTTTTTCTGGAATATTCTGAAATGGTCTGAAATACTACAGATTATTCTAGAATTACACATCATTCTAGAAAAATCCTTGTTAAAGAATATTTTTAAATTTGCAAAATGATACGCGTGCTTCTGCAATGTTATTGACTTTCAGGAATATCAGTAATGATTTAGAATATAATAGTCTGAAACTTTCTGTCTGAACATATTTTTTCTAGAATATTCTGGAATGATCTAAAATACTGCAGATTATTCCAGAATTCAACAATATTCTAGAAATTTCCTGTTTACAGAATATTCTAGAACTTGCAAAATGATATGAGGGCTTCTGCAATGTTTTCGATTTTTATGGAATCTACGGGAATGATCAAGAATGTAATAGTCTGCAGCTTTCTGTTTAAACATATTTTTTCTGGAATATTCTGAAATGGTCTAATATACTGCAGATTATTCTAGAATTCTACATCATTCTAGAAAACTTTTTGTTAAAGAATATTTTGAAACTTGCAAAATGATACGCGCGCTTCTGCAATGTTTTCGACTTTTCTGGAATATGCTAGCATGGTCTAGAACATACTAGTCTGCAACTTACTGTCTGAGCATATTTTTTCTGGAATCTTCCGGAATGGTCTATAATACCACAGATTATTATAGAATTCTACAATGTTCTAAAAATGTCCTGTTCACAGAATATTTTAGAACTTGCAAAATGATACGCGAGATTCTGCAATGTTATCGACTCTTCAGAAATATCAGTAATGATTCAGAATATAATAGTCTGCAACTTTCTGTCTGAACATATTTTTTTCTGGAATCTTTCGGAATGGTTTGGAATACTACGGATTATTCAAAGATATTTTACAACTTGTTAAATGATGCGTGTGCTTCCGCAATGTTTTCGACTTTTCTGGAATATGCTGAAATGATCTAGAATATACTAGTCTGCAACTTACTGTTTGAGCATATTTTTTCTGGAATCTTCCGAAATTGTATATAATACTACAGATTATTATAGAATTCTGTAATGTTCTAGAAATGTCCTATTCATAGAATATTTTGGAAGTTGCAAAATGATACGCGCGCTTCTGCAATGTTTTCGACTTTTCTGGAATATGCTGAAATGATTTGTAACATACGAGGGTCATTCAATAAATACTTAGCCTATAAAAAGAAAACGAAAATTTTGGAAAAGTGGCAATTTATTTTTCCACATAATCTCCTTTTAACTCAATACACTTGGCCCAGCG
>JAUMHM010000005.1:6423906-6456356 GCA_032362435.1 Melikaiella ostensackeni
TCTGCGCACCGTTAAATCCATTTTTAACACAAAATTTAATGCAAACTCGTTGATGCAAAGTCGATGACATTTTTTTTATTGTGACACAACAAAGAAAGAAGAATTGAAATCGGCCGAACGAGAGCGCCACACGGTGACTAGTCCTAAAACTTTTTGAACAAGGCGGTATTTTAGAACGTTTTGTATTTCGGGTGGCCGAAAAATGCTCATTTTCCCTATATTGGTTTATAAATCAATATGATTTTGGAGATTAGGTTTGTTACCTTTGAAACTGTTTATTCAGCTTGAGGTTGTTTTTTCTCTTACTTCTACAGAATTCGAAACTTTCTAGAACCAGCAGAGAATGTTTTAGAAAATTGAAATTTTCTGGGTGAGGGGGAAAATCCCACTTTCCTGTGTTGGCCTGTAAATCGCTATGGCTCTAGAATTGTATTTTTCTTACTGCCCTCAAAAAGTGTTTCTTTAGATTAACATAGTTCCGACTCCCGCTTCTGGAAGATTCATATCTTCCTAGGTACAACAGGGAATGTTTTGGAAAAATTGTTATTTCGAAGTGAGAAAAAATTTCCAATTTTCCTATATTGGGCTATAAGCCTCTTTGGCTCTACAAACTTATTTATTTTTTCCTTTGAAAAGTATTTCATTGGATAAGTCTAGTTCCTACTCCCGTTTCTTGGCGATATACGGCGTCCTAGTACCAACAGGAAAAGTTTTGGAAAATTTTGAATTTCTGGGTGGGAGAAAAGAATCCTACTTGTATTTTCCGGAGTTGGCCTATAAATCACTATAGCTCTGGAAATTAATTTCTTTTTACTTGAAAAAGTGATTATTTATAATTTATATAAACATAGTTTCTGCTCCCGCTTCTGTAAGATTTATAACTGCGCAGGACCAGCAGGAAGTGTTTAGAAAATTTTGAGTTCCGGGGTGGGAGAAAAATTCCAATTTCACTATATTGGGCTATATGCCTCTCTGGCTCTACAAACTATTTTTTTTTCATATTTGAAAGATGTCTATCTAGATTAACCTAGTTCCGACTCCTGCTTCGGGAAGACTTAGGACTTTTTAGGACAAATAAAGAATGTTTTAGAAAATTTTGAGTTTCCGGGTGGAAGACAAAATCCCATCTTTTCTATGTTGGGCTATAAATCTCTATGTCTCTGGTAATTAGTTTCTTTTCCTTTCTGAAAATTTTTCTTTAGATTAACCTAGTACCAACTCCCGCTTCTGAAAGACTTACGACTTCCTAGGACAAACAGGGAATGTTTCAGAAAAGTTTGAGTATCTGGATGGGGGAAAAAATTCCAACTTTCCTATGTTGGGCTATAAATCTCCATGTCTCTGGGAGTTAGTTTCTTTCCTTTCTGAAATTCTTTCTTCAGATTAACCTTGTTCCTACTTTCGTTCCTGGAAGACTTGCTACTTCCTAGGACCAACAGGAAATGTCTTTGAAAATTTTGCATTACGGGGTGGGAGAAATATTCTAATTTCCCTATTTTGGGCTATACGCCTCTTTGGCTCTACAAACTAATTTTTTCATTTTTAAAAGGTATCCCTTTAGATTAACCCAGTTCCGATTCCCACTTCTGGAAGACTCACAACTTTCTAGGACAAACAGAGAATGTTTTAGAAAATTTTGAGTTTCTGGGTAGGGGAAAAAATCCCATTTTTCCTATGTTGGGCTATAAATCTCTATGTCTCTGGGAATTAGTTTGTTTCCCTTTCTGAATTTATTTCTATAGATTGACCTAGTTCCTACTCTTGCTTCTGGGAGATTCGCTACTTTCTAGGACCAACAGGAAATGTTTTAGAAATTTTTGAATTTCGGGGTGAGAGAAATATTCCAATTTTCCTATATTCAGCTATAAGTTTCTCTGGCTCTAGAAAATAATTTTGTTTCCCTTTGTAATGGTAATTTTTTAGATTGAATTACTTCTCACTCCCGGTTCTGGAAGATTTACAACTTTCTAGGACCAACAGAAAATATTGTAGTAAATTTCAAATTTCGAGGTGGCAGAAAAATTCTTATTTTCCTACATTGGGCTATAAATCTTCATGCCTCCAAAAATAAATTTTGTATTATTTCTAAATGTTTTGTATTAAATCCACTTATTATCAACTCCCGCTTCTGGAATATACACAACTTTCTAGGTTAAACAGGGAATCTTTCAGAAAATTTCGAATTTCAGGGTGAAAAAAAGTTCCGATTCTCCTATGTTGGGCTACAATTCTCTACGTCTCTGGAAATAAACTTTTTTTTCTTTCTAAAAATGTTTGTTTCGATAAACCTAGTTCCTACTCCCACTTATGGAAGATTTACGACTTCATAGGACCAACAGGGAATGTTTTAGAAAATTTTGAATTTCGGGGTAGAAGAAACATTCTAATCTTCTTATATTGGCCTACAAATCACTATGTCTCTGGACATTACATTTTTTGCTTTAAGAAGTATTTCTTCATATTTACCTTTTTTTGCTGGAAACGAGGGAATGTTTAATTCGAAAAAGCAAATAAAGAGTTGAGATTAAGAGACTTTAGTTGAGGAAATTTAATTAGCAGCGGTGTTGACAAACATAATTTCATAAAGACCAGTAATAATCTTCTCAAAGTCCTTTTAATTCCTTAAGCTCAGCTTAAAATTAAGCAGCCTTATCTCTCTCGCTCATTTTCCGTGAGAAATTCACGCTCCAACTTTATATCATGGAGAAATGAAGATCAAATATTCGACCCGGCGTGTGGAATACAAATATAGCTACTAATCGTATTTCTTAACAGAGGTATCACCACCAAGGCAGCAGTTATTGTCCCTGCTTTTATTTCATATGTATCCGCGAGAATAAAATTTAAATAAGCTCCCAAAAGTACTGAAATTGAGTTGTCGCTTTTGCATGATTTTGTTTATATCTAAAAATGTAGGTCAATATTTTTAGAAAGAACCGATAGTTTAAAATCCGGATTAGAATTTTCACATTTCATATGATATATTCAACAAGTACCTACTTTGTGTAAGTTAACGTCGCAGCCACAGGGTCGATAGCTTGATGTAACAAACAAGTTTCGACAGCAACTTTTATCGGTGCAACTTTCTCGTAACCTGTCACAGAATTCTTTTTTTCTTTGCACCTAACCGACTCCTGTTAGTGGAATACCGTATTATACATATACTATACATCCTTATCAATAATTTCGCTCAAGAGAAATTGTGCCAAAAAGTTGTAATTTGTCTGATAGGTTACCGAAAATGGATACTGTAGAATATCTATATCTGCATTCATTTTTTTTCTTCCCTAAGGTTTTTCTTCAATAGAAAAATGTCTGCCCTCTGTCACCTGTTCTCCTCTCTAACACATGCAGCGATGATTCACGCTTTACCTACATACTCTACACAGATTCTTTTCTTCATTCATTCAATACCTACATGCTTCTTACCTCCTCTCCCATTCTGAACCACTCTATTCTATTTGCACTCCTTTCCAATCTTTTTCTCCTGTTAAGTTCACATTTCTCTATTTACCCATTCCTCCATTTTCTTACCTTCTTCTCCATCCTATCTTTATTTTCCTTGAATTCATCGTGCACTGACCTCTCCTACCCTTCTTCTCCATTTCCTTTCAGTCTCACCTTCTCCCTTACCTTATCAATCAGTGTGTTAAGTTTTTTTAGCAGCATGTCTAATCCTTCCTCTTCCATACACCTTACCTCCTTGTTTTTCACTTTTCTTCAAATTCCCTTAATTTATCTTCATCCCAACTGCCCATTTTCAATTTCCATTCCCCCACTTCTTCCTTTTCTCCCCTACTGTACGTTCGACCTTCACATCTCGATGTCGCTATCACCGGAAAGTTCTCGGAGCCTATCTCATTGCCCACTTCCATCCTAACCATCAACTTCTTCATTATTTCTTCTGCCAGAATGTGATCTACAGAGAGCGGACGAGCCCAGTCTGAGATTGCGCACCGAGCCAAGGCTCAGCTCTTTCGTTTCGGAGAGCCACCGCATGGGAGGACGTGGTGTGAGAGCTCTCACCGGACACAGAGCTGTCCGATGATAACAGTCGCTGACATTTAAATGCTCGCGCGCGGTCTCCCACCACTTCCTCCGATGCGGCGGTTCTCCTGGACGAGGGAACCGAGCCTAGGCTCAGTGCGTAACTCCAAAATGGGCTCGTTCGCTCTCTAGTGATTTTTTACGGTGTCCCCTTTATCTGTCAACTCTCTCTCGACAAGTTCAGAAGTTTTCTGCCCTCCCTATCCGTTTCGAGTCTTTAAATTTTGTATTGAACATGCTCAAAAAGTAATTTTATTGCAAAATAATGGAAAAAATTGTATTTCAACAACAACTGAAATATAAACATTTTTCAGCACTTCCATAGCCTTATTAAAATCGTTGTGTTTAGGTTTTCAAATTAAAACTTACCTCATATGGTTCATTTTGGTCAGACTTTTTATAACTGTAGCCCTTTTTCAACTTTGACGAAGAAATATGAAAATTTTCGTTTTGAAACTCGACACTTTGGCGGTTTTTCTCATTTTCGTGGATAAATAACTCGCTGCGAGAACAATGAAAAATCCAAAATTTACAGTATATGTAAACCAGGTCTTCATTTTATTCCAGCAAAATTTCAAGTTGGTCCCGAGTTTTTCCCCGCCGAAATATCGATTTTCGAAGTAGCCCAAAAAATTGCTTTCGAGGTTTGGTTAAACAAGGTAACTACTAAGTTGATATTGCTTTTTTGCTTCGACTGCGAGATATTTGAATTTTGAAATATTCTTCCAACTTTTACTTAGTCGTTACCTCGTTTCACCAAACCTCAAAACAGCGATATTTCGTCCTATTTTGAAAATAGATATTTCTAAAAAAAAGGCTTGAGATCAACGCGCAATTTTTGGAGCAATAAAATGGAGACTTGATTCACATAGACGAGTACGGTAAATCCTGAATTTTTTCATTTTTCTTCCTACGAGTTATTCATTCGCGAGAATGAACAAAGCCGTCAAAGTGACAAATTTCAAACAAAATTTTCATACTTAAGCATCAAAAGCTGAAAAAAGGGCTACAACTATAAAAATCTAACCAAAAAGGGGCCTTATGCAGTAAGTCTTAATTAAAAACAATAAACACAATGATTTTAATGAGGATATGAAAGTATTGAAACATGGTTATGTTTTAGTTGTTGTAAAAATACAATTTTCGTTCATTACTTCACTAATTAGTTACTTTTTGGACGTTTTAAATAAAAATCTAAAGACAATTGAACAAGTTTGATTTGACTCAATTCAATGCACTTGTAAACATTTCGAAGAAAATAAAATGGAACTTTTCTAGTACTTTTGTCCCAAAAAATATTTAGGACTTGTAAGACTTCTGAAGAAGCAATTAATTGGAACATCTTCGATACTTTTGTCCTAAGATAAACAAAACAAAAATTAAGTGGGACTTTCGCGGTACTTTCATCCTAAAATATTCCTGGTGAGACGAAACATATTTTGAACATTTTCAGTACTTTATTCCTATTTCAGAGGTCCTTTTTTCGGACATATGTATCACGATCGCTTGTAAAAATTTAGAAAAAAAACAACATGAAACATTTCTATAAATTTTGTTCCAAAAATTATTCAGGAATGGTAAAATTTTCAGCAAAAAAAAATTAGTGGAAGTTTTAGGGTACTTTTGTCCTAAAAAAGTACTGCTCAAAACAAAACAAAAATTAAGTAGGACATTTTTGGTACTTCTGTTCTAAAAACGTCCTGGTGAAACAGGACAAATTTTGAATTTGTTATGGTACTCTAGTTCTATTTCAAAAGTAATTTATTGGGACATAAATATCACAAGCACTTGTAAAAATTTCTAAGAAAATAAAATGGAACTTTCCTAATACTTTCGTCCCAAAAATTATTTAGGGCTTAAAATTTCCGAGAAAAGAATCAAGTGAGACTTTCCCGGTACTTTTGCGGGTATTGAATTTTAAAAGATGGTTGATAGTTTGACAATATTAATTTAATTAATAGTAATTTCTTTAAAACTTAAATTATAAAAATGATTCATTTATTTCATACAATAAAATTGTTTCCAAGGTGCAGAACACGTAATTGTTATTGATGAACATTTCATGCCACTATCAGTCAATCCAAAAAATATTTCTTGAATTAACGAATTTTTCAACTTCTTCACGTAAGGGCGTTGGAACCAGGCCCTAACCTCACAATTGAATTGCCTTATTTTACTCTATGAATATTAGAAATGAATCTTTGATAGATACGTGAGGCCTACTCCTGTATTAAATCAAGTCTGTATTCGAAGTGAAAAATTGGCTAATTTAAATACTTTTTGTGTAAAGCGATTTTTTCTCTTATTCTAACCTAAGCTTAAAAAAAACATTTTACACAAAAAGTATTGAAATTAACCAGTTTTTCACTCCGAATACAGACTTGTTTCAAAACAAGAGTAGGCCCTAAGTATCTAAGAAAGATGTGATTCTAGTATTTATGGAGTGGAATGAGGCAGTTCAGTTTTGAGATTAGGGCATAGTTCCAGCGGCCTTGAGCTGGGGCGAGGTGCTGAATTAATTTGCAATAAACTTTTTTTATTTTGAGGGTCGCCTAAATATGGAGTAGGACAGATGAGAGGCGTTGCCTGAGGAGCGCCAAAGAGCAAGAAGGCGTGGTTTAAAAAGACGTTATCAATAAATGTGAAAAGGCGTAGCTTAAATAGGACATGACAAGAGAAAAAGACAACATTTTACACGCAACATTTTCAATAAATGAATATCAGCTGAAAGAAAGGCTGCAGAAGTTAAAGGGGAAGGGATGTAAGAAGGATTGTTGACGTAAAGGGGCAGGGGTTAAGAGACAAGGACTTTAAAGAGAGTTGCAGGGCTTAAGGTGCAGGGGTTGTAAAGAGGGTTGCGTAGGTTAAGGAGCTGGGTTGTGATGAGGGTTGCAAGGGTTAAGGGGCAGGTGTCGTGAGGAGCATTGCAGGGGTTAAAGGGCAGGAATTGTAAAGATGGTTGCCGGGGTTAAGAAACAAGGGTTGTTAAAAGGGTTGTAGGAATGAAGGGGCAGATGTCGTAAAATGGGTTGCTGGGGTTAAAGGGCAGATATTGTGGGAAGGATTACATAGGTTAAGTGGCAGATATTGTGAGGAGGGTCGCAGGGGTTGTAAGCAGGGTTGCGGGAGTTAAGGTACACGTCTCGTTAGGAGGTTTGCAGGGGTTGAGGGGCAAGTGATGTGTGAAGGATTGTAGGCGTCAAGGGGCAGGGATTAGAGCACAAGAATTTTAAGGAAAGATTCGGAAATCGATGTGCAGGGGTTGTAAGGAGGGTTGCAAGGGTTAAGGGACAGTAGTCGTGAGGAGCGTTGCAGGATTCAAGGGGCAGAGGTTGTAAAAATGGTCGCAGGGGTAAAGGGACAGATGCCGTAAGGAGGGTTGCAGGGGTCAGGGGTAGAGGTTGTAAGGAGGGTTGCAGGCGTTCAAAGACAGGGGTTGTAAAGAGGGTTGCGGAGGTTGAGGGGCAGGGGCTGTAAGAAGGGTTGCAGGAGTCAAAGGGCCGGGGTAAATTCTTGAAACAACGACGGCAGTGAGATTTTCTTATGATATAGAGAGAAATTAAGTGTACCCTTATTATAAGGAATTTTTATTTAAATTTCATTTTCCGTTTCCAGGGTGACGTAAAATGATGAAATTTTTTATCTTAAATGGAAAAATTTTATACTAACGTTAATGCTTCTGCCAGGCTCTTCTTCTAGGAGCTGACGAGCAATATCTTTGCAAGATGTGCGTGCTGCTGCCGGCACTTTGCCATCATCCTCCCAATATCGACTAGGTGAATGTGCGTATAACGCAGCAGGTGTCGCGTGCGTCACTCTGGTGGTTGTAACAAGGCCTGTCGACTTGCCTATAAAACAAAATTAATTCTGATAGCACATAAAATAGTTTTTTGCAAAAAAATTTTGCAAAAATAATCCATTATGACAGGAAATATTGCAGCTATAAAAAATTATTCCTCTTTAAATAAAGTAGAGTGCCATTTTCATATTTCTACTCTTTCATTTTCAGTGAGAAGATATCTCTTACTTTTATGAAAATGTCTATAAAAATGTCTCTTATCTGTTGAAAAAAAAAGTCTGTGATATTAACTGTAATTTGTATAATAATATCAAAACCGAAAATGTATTTCATTATATATAAATCATGTAGGATATGGATCGACTAGAATGCTTTCAAAAAAGTGGCATAAGTGACGGTAGTGACGTCAAGATTCCGAAAAATATATTTCTTCAGGACGAGCTTTAGGAATACAGAGTATCAAAGTGTCACAGAAGGGCTAGGTTCATCGAAATTCGGTCAACACAGCAGCAATATTTTCGGTTTAGACATTTAGATGGAGAAGTACATAAAACAATTAACAATATGTTGTAACTTCAATTTTTTTCTTTTTCTAGCATAAAATATTATGGATTTGCAAGTTATATTTGCACAAATGAAAATATCCATGAAGTGAAGACACAGACTTAAAACTTAAAAGTTTCTAGACTGCATTGAAAAATTATTTTTGAAGTTATGAGGCATACAAAAGTTGAAGTATAGATATGTTGTTTTAACCAATCATCGAAGAAGTTTAACAATATTTTTTGAGGGAGAGTGAAGAAATAGTGGCATTAGCCACTATTCAACAGTCAACAGTGGCGTAACTTCGAGCCCTGTTCTTTCATCTAAGTAAATTTATTTATTTAAAACAGACCTACCCCGCCGCTGTCACCAGTGTACTGTAATTACGAACTATCCCACCGCTGTCATCAGTTATAGGAAACTGGTGACAGCGGTGGGACGAGTCGGTTTTGAATGAATAAATTTATTTAGGTATAAAAAATGCGTCTATTTAAAAATACGATGCAGCGAAACCTCTTTTGATTTATGTTAGAGTAATCTAGAGGGAATAAGGTTAAGAGAGTGAGCCCAGAACAATTGAAAAATATCGATTTGTATCAGTAAATTGATTAATATTGCACTGAATAAAAATCCGTACCGCAAATGGGAAAGCAGGTTGCAGTGAAAACAGCTTTTAACGATAAATCTAGTAGAATTCCAACGTGACCAGATACGCGATTTCGTAAATCTCAACAAATCTGGGGTAGTTTATTTGACTTTGCTGGGCACTTGGAAAATATGGGACACTTGTACTACCTCCTGCGTTTAAATGAGCAACCCTACCTAAATGCATTGAGAGTAGTCTACAGTTTACAGTCTACATCCACACTTGACGAAGTATACGACGAACGGGGTGGGGTACTTTAGTCGAGGAATCGAGTCGTGGATCGTATTTTAATTAGGAGACGGCAATATCTTCTTCCATGCTTTTAGTCTTAGGGATAAACGAGGATCAAGGAAAGGATATATATTTAACTGGTAAAGTGATAAGAAAACAGGTGTATAAAGTAGCCAATTTACTTCGGTTTTTGATGTTCTTAGAAATCGCACTATTTTATGACTTTCATGAAAGTAGTAAAAGTAGCCCCTATGCCTTGAGAAATTAGCAAAAAGCACTCATACTTCATTTATAACGTTTCCCCTTAGGGTTTACAAAACGTTTGTTCCTTTACATCTTTAATGCATTTTTCCATCGCTTATTACCCAACTATCTTCAAATCTAATCTCACTTCCAATCTAACTAAGAGAAATAGAGAGAGAGAGAGAGAGAAAGAGAAAGAGCAGCCGCATCTCATTATTCCCTTTTCTTCTCTTCTTGACACTCACGCCTTCCATTCTCTTTCCCATACACTCCCCCATTCATCTTCTTTAACTCCACTAGCTTTTCCTACTCCTTCAACCATTTTTCTCCCCTAAAATTCTCTTAACATTCTCTTGCCATCCTCTCTTCTCCTCCTTTCCTTTCACACAACCATCTCATCCATGCTCCTATGTTTTCTCTACCCATTCACATACTATGCATTTTCTCTTTTCATTCTTCTCCCAATACAATGATTTTTGTAATGTTTCTTTTTTTATAATATCGCATCATTTACTGTATCTTAATTCTCCAATCCTCCCCCATATATCCTTTAACTGCCTTTCTCTATCTCTTTTTCCTGGTCCCTTATAGTCTATATTTTATCCTTCTCCTATCCCTCGATCTCTAAAAAACTCTCTTCTTCCTTCTTCTCATCTCGTTAATTCTGCTTCCCTCTTTGTTTTTTTCTGCCACCTCTTTGTAACACTTCATCGCTGCCTCCCCTTTCTTTCCCTCCTATAATTTCTCTTGGAATTTCCAAGCCCACTTTTTCACTCCTGTTCTTGATTTATCCCCTGGAGCCTCTTCTCTCACCATATATCCAGGTGTCCTCCAGTCTATCCCTAGTGTCCATTTTATATACCTTTCTTGTAACCTTTCAATCTCTTCCCTTTCCTTCCATTCCCATCTCTCTGCTGCGTATCTCAATAGCGGCCATACTAGCGTATAAAACAACCACATTCTCCTTCGCCAATCTTTTTTGAAACTTCTTCTTCCTATTCCCCATATCCGTTTCATTACTCCTGCCGCTTTTTTTATTCTTTCTCTTATATTAGATCTATGATCTCCATTTTTTTCAAGGTATATCCCAAATACTTGAAGTCCCTTATTTCTTCTAACTTTACTCCCTTCCATCTCCCTAACCATTCTTTTTTTCTTCCTCCTTTTATGTACCTCATTATCTTTGTCTTTCTTACATTCAGATTCAACTTTTTCCTATCTAAGCATTTCTCTAACCCTGCAATTGAGCCCGTCATTAGGTCTTTTAAGGTCTGCTTATGGTTCTTGAGGATAAACACATTTTTTTATAGCACATACACGGAATGTTCGATTTTCGAGGCAAGTATAGCGTGCGGGAAGTAACCAATTCTGAAACTGTGTTAAGAAGCAGTCATAAAAAAACTTTTTGTAACTGCTGCGCTTACGTACTTAGAGCAAGGTAACTTTTTCTAGCTGCTGCGCTTGCGCACTTCAGACGAAATCACTTTTTCTAGCTGCTGCGCAGGCGTACTCCAATCCCAAATTGCTTTCCAAGTCAGCTTGGATCCAGTATAGCAACATAACCTCACTACTGACTTTCGGTGTCCAAAGCTTAATCACTCGCACTCCTGATACAGATACGTGGTTTTGTACGGCGATTTACGTGATTTGCGAAAGAAACCTCGTGTGACACATCACAACCCATCCCTGTCTATTCCTTCGCGGTAGTGTATAGTGTATCTGGATGAATCGTGTGTGATCAACTGCCATCAGCTGATCGCGCCTGCTGTTAAATTACCGTCTTATTCTTGCTTTGAAGTTCAGTAGTTAATTTAATAGAAACAATGAGTGAATCTGAAAGAAGTGACGTCGATCAGACACCACCAGAGGTTCGTGAATTAGCTGAGCGAACCACAAACAACTAATTGCTCAAGCAATCGGAAGAGAAACATCTGTCAGTTTACAATCAGTTTATGAGTGAAATCTCTATCTGAGAACGTATTGTTGGCATTATTCAGTGAATTAGCAAAAAATTTGAAACCTTCAACTTTGTGGTCTCGCTATTCAATGCTAAAGAGTACCATAAGAACCAATGATAATATTGACATTGGTACTTATGGCAAACTGAACACCTTTTTGAAAAGGAAATCAACTGGATTTGTCAACAAAAAATCCAAAACTCTGTCACCAGAGGAATGTGCAACTTTCCTAACCGAAGCTTCTGATCAGCAGTATTTAGCAACGAAGCTAAATGTAACAAAAAATATATAGACTTATATATTCTTGATTTCTGCTGTGTGTCATAATCTCACTCTGTTATACTAAGGATGCTCCAAAAATAATGCTATGTACTCCCCATTTGTTAGTCTTTCTTTGTATCTTTTATAATTTCAATGTGAATACAAAAAAAGGATTACTTTTGGAGCGACTTACGTATTAATTCATTTGATCATCTATTTACAATTAATATCGATAAAATTAAATAATTAGTAGTGATAATAACAATTTATTATGTGATTTGTAGGCTGATTCAATCTTCGGAACTACTGGTGCACTTAGAAAAGCAGAGCTCTTCGACATCATGATAAATGATATCATGGACCATGTCTCTCATTTACTGATAACAATACCAAAAAACCAAAACGCATGTTCCGCGAACATTCACGATTGAAGGTGCATTCTACTAAAATTTATCTGCAAAATATTAGGCTCTTCGAACATAAAATGTGGATTCCAGTAGATTTTTTGAAAATTATTATCAGAATGGCAAGTGTATGCATCAAGTTATTAGCATCAACAAATTTGGTGATATGCCAAAACAGGTAGCTACTTATTCAAACTTGCCAAACCCTGAACTCTATACGGGTCACACTTTTCGTACCACTTCAGCAACACTTCTTGCGGATTCCGGAGCCGACATAACGACTCTCAAACGTCATGGTGGATGTGAATCCACTCAGGTTGCAGAAGGTTACGTAGAAGACTCGGTAAACAATGAATGAAAATATGCAACCAAATAACAAAATCATTGAATGTGAAACCGTCCTCTACAACTAAAAAACCTAAGGATGGATCTCCATCACCAAAGAGCACCAAAGCCAAATCGAAGGAGAACTTTGGCGCATCCGCATCTAAAGATTGTGACTCAGAGGATACACAATTAATAACGCCAGCTACAAATTCAAACAAAATTGTTTATCAGTTCTCTAATTGTTCAAACGTAACAATTCAAAACTTTGTAAAAGATGACAAGGATTCAACCGCGTAGAAAAACTAAAGGTTGACTTAATTTCTCTATACTTTGCTGTTCATAAGTTCTCCAATTATTTCACTAATATTTAGAATAAGAAAAAGAGCGAAGCTTTACTTTATTTTGGTACGTTTTTATTGATTATCAGTTCTATGATTGTTAATTTTGTGAAATAATTCAGAAATTAACCTGAGTAAAGAGAAGTGTTGAATTATTTTTGTCGATATATTTTTCAAACTCACTTTAAGTTTTTATTTTCAAAAAGTTAAATAAAAAATGAAAAACAAATTTCTTCTCGTTCTTCTTATTTCTCAAATCGAAGATCCCATGCATTTGTTACAAAAAATGTCGTGTGTAACAAGTGCAAAAAGAAGGCGGTTTTAACTCTTGTGAAATTTGCTGTACTTGCTATTGGCTCATCTTCGGCTCTAGCTCGTACGGCAAACTTCACACTCGTTTGGAACTGCCTAATTTCCGCACTTGTTGCACAATATTCTATTTCACATATATAGCCAAGAGATCTCCAGTCTACACCTACTGTACATCTAATATATCTCTCTTGCAACATCTGTATGTCCTTCCTCTCTTTCCATCCCCATACCTCGGTCCCATAGCCTAATACCGGTCATGCAAGCATATCAAACAATCTCATTCGCCTATATCAATCTTTTTTAAATCTTTTTCTTATTTCCATACCTGCTTCATTACTCCCGTCGCTTATTTAATCCTCTCCCTAATATGCGTCCCATGTTAGTCAATCGCTTGCACGACAAAACCGAGATATTTAATTTTTTTTACATTCTCTAATTTTTCACCTTTTCATCTCGTTCTCCATTTTTTCTTTCTCCGACCCCCCTTTCCGAGCCTCATTACCTTCGTTTTATCCGTATTAAACCTCAGTTTTTTTCCTATCTAAATATTTTCCTGACCCCGTAATTGAACCAGCCATTCCTTTCTCATTCTCCACCAACAACACTGTATCATCCACATATGCCAGTGTATACATTCTCTCCTTCCCTAGTCTTACTCCTCATCCTAATGAAGCTAGGTCATAAGTAAGAACAAAAAAAGAGAAATTTTTCATTTTTTATGTAAATATCTAGCATCATAAATCGCGCGCTACACGCGTATGCAGTTTTCAAGTTTGAGGGGCAAAGCAATTTTCAATACAAAATGAAAGTTTGGAATAAAAATTTATTTGCTGAAAGTTTTCAAACACTTGAATTCGTTAAAATCGGAAAGCGAACGAGCCCAGTCTGAAGTTGCTTACCGATCACAGGTTCGGCTTCCTCGTTGCGGAGAACCGCCAGATGGGAGGAAGTGGTGGAAGAGCGCGCGCGAGCATTCGAATGTTAGTGACTGTGATTAGCGGACAGCATTGAGTGCCCGCGCATGTTCCCTTGCTCGGTTCAGGGGCTCTCCGCTACGAGGGAGCCGAGTCTAGGCTCAGTGCGCAGCTTCAGACTGGGCTCGTTCACTCTCTGGTAATAATTTAGGCATTTTACACCTCATGAAAATGAGGTTCAACGGTAGTCTCTTGTCTTTCGAGGAAATAACTATTATTATTAGGGAAATGATATTTATGTAATATAGAAATATCATTCTCCTAATATTCTTCCGAGAAGTCGAAAAAAAAATTAAGGTTTCGGATAAGTCGAAAAAGAATCCAGAAAATTTTGAAGAAAATTTTGTTGTTTAACAGGATTTTAGTGAATTTTAAAAAAGAAGTCAAATGAGTTTAGACGATATGTAGGACTTTCAGAAGTTTGGAAGAACTTTAAAAATATTTCATGAATTTTCGGAAATCTTTTCAAATTTTAGGATATTTTCAATCTCTTCAAAGCTTCTAAAATTCTTAAATATCTTTCAAACTGATCAAAACTGACTTTAGGAATCTTTATCTTTCAATATTTTGAAATCTTTCCAAATTTTAAATTATTGTTGACATTTTTTTATAACTTCTGAATATTTAAAAAAATTATTCGAATTCTTCCTGAAATTTTTTTAGAATCCTACGAAATTGGAAAAGTGATTAAAAATATTTCAGATTTTTCTTCGACAATTTTGGATATTTTTTAAAATGTTTTGAAATTTTTTCAAAAATATTCTCTTGAAATAATTTTTTCAAATAACAAATCATAAAAAATTTTCTCAGGATTCTCAAAAATGTTTTTTAATTCTCCTGAAACCTTTCAGAATTCTTGAGAAGCTTGTAAAGTTTATGTTCGAAAATTCACATTTTACTTTAAATAGTTTGAAATATTTTCAACTTTAAAATTATTTTTGAATCTTTTCAATACTTTTGAGTATCTTTCAAAATGATTCGAATTTTTCCTGAATTTTTTCTGAAATCCTGCTGCAAAACGGATTGAAGGATACAAAGAATGTTAACTGTTAACTGTTATCGCAAGGATATTTAAGGAAAATTTTATAAAAACTTTTTCACTAAAACTGTTTCTTGTGTGTATAATAGGGTGTCCTAAAAAAATTCAATATTTTTTTTTTATCACGCTCTCTCTATAAACTTGTTCCATTTGGTGAAGGCATAAATGCTTATTTTTGTTTTATTCAGTAAAGAAAGTTTGAGCCGCGTTTTTAGGGCCTGTACAGTCTCAAAATGATTGAAACTATTGATTAACGTTAATTTCCGTAAACATAATAAGTGTTTGGCAAGGAAAATAACTGATGGTACTAGACGCCGAGAAAAAAAAATTGACGCAATCAGATTAAAATACTGCCCCTAATCGTGAAAAACTACCTTTCATATGTGTTAAATTTTTAAATATCATATTTTCCATTTTCCACTTTTCTGTGTCGTACCAAGACATTAAAGTACGAAAATATTCAAAATATTGGGCGTAAAACTTTCAAAATGAACAATTTGATATTTCAACCCTTTTGAGGTGTAGCTTGCCACGTTTGTGGGTAGTATTTTTCTCTAATTAGCTCCATTTTTCTGTCGGTGCCTGGTACCATCAGTTATATTTTCTGCAAAACAATACTTATTTTTACAGAAATTAACGTTAATTAATAGTTATAATCATTTTGGGGCTAAAGGTCCCGGGACCATAGTTTAAACTTGGTTGTTAAAGAAAACGAAAATACGATTTTTTTCACCAAATGGAACAAGTTTAGGGGGTGCGAAATCAAAAAAATACTGAATTTTCTTAGGACTCACTAACAATAAATAACAAAAAAATGTTAGAAATATCAGAACTTTTTGCTCAGTCTTACCTCAAAAAGAAGGCTTTTAGAAGTGCGAGGCTTGTGTTACATATTACATACATAAACCTCATTTTTAATTAAAAATTAAATCTATCTACAAGATGTATTGAATACATTTTTTTTTTCAATTTTTTAGTTGCCGTAAGAGCCCGTCCATAAAGTACGTTACTAATTTTGGGCTATTTTTGCCCTCCCTGGCCTCCCTCGTTGACAACTGTAGTTAAGTACTCGGCCCCCCTCCCCCACCGAAAGTAACGTAGTCGTTGGATAAACATGGATTTTACATTTATTCTACGTTTTTTCGTGTTTCTAGTGAGTTTAGTTGCCAATATGCCTAGGTGACCAAAAAATATTTTCTATCAAACGAGATGAATTTTCAACACAAGAAGACGAATTTTACACAACAAAAATTAAATTTTAACCCAACAGTTGCATTAACAACCAAATAGTTGAATTTGCAAGCCAAAAAGACGAATTTTGTCGAAGACAGTTGAATTTTCAACCCATAAATTTAAATTTTCAACCAAGAGATCAATTTTATACAAAGAAAGATTAATTTTCAGTCCAAAAGGACGAATAATTTACGAAAAAGTTTAATTACCGACCGAAAAAGATGACTTTAACAAAATGGTTGAATTTAAAGAAGATGATTAAATTTTTTACAAAATACTTGAATTTTTACCCAAATTGTTGAGGTTTCAGCCTACATAGATGCGTTTCCAACCAAATAGTTGGATTTTCAAGCCAAAAAGACGACTTTTCTACAAAACAGTTGAATTTTTAACTAAAAAACATAAATTTTTTTACGAGATAGTTGAATTTTTAACTAGAAAAGATGAATTTTTAAATAGCAGTTGATTTCTCAACCAAAAAAGGCGAATCATTATCAACAAGTTACATGCATTTTCAACCAAATAGTTGGATTTTCAACTAAAAAAGATAAATTTTCAACTAAAAATGAAATGAAAAAAAGTTGAAATTCAATTAGAAAAATTAATTTTCAACCAAAAATGTGAAGAATTATTATATAATAATTCTCATTATATAATAATAATTATCATATTACTCAGCAAGTCGAACAACTTATCTTCATGAATTTTTTCGCTAAAACGGAAATTGTGAGCGTTATAGCATTTCCAAAATTTAAAAAAAAACGAAAATAAGAATTTTAAGCCAAACAATGCACGGTATGAAAAAAAGTCAGTAGTAGAGAAACGTAGTAAAATTAGTCTTCTTTGTTGGAAATTTATCTAATTGCTCGCGGATTAAACTACTTTGTCAAAAATTCGTATTTTTCCTTCTCTGTAGGTCAAAAATTTAGCTATTTTGATGGAAGTTTAATTTTTTTGTTGAAAATTCCACTATTTTGTTAGTCATCTTTTTTGGTCAAAAGTTAAACTTTTTTGTTGAAAATTCGACCTTTCAGATTAAAATTCATCTTTAATGGTAGAAAAGTCATCTTTCATGGTTAAAAACTTGTCTTTTTTGGTAGAAAGTTTATGTCTTTTGGTATAATATGAATCTTTTCTCGTATAAAATTTAATTATGTTGTTGGAAATGCAATATGTTTTGACTTGAAATCTTAGGATTTCGTTGTATTTTGATGCATCATCAAATATGGTAGAAAAAAGTGCAATGCCCGAAATTTCAATAAAAGAATCATCAATGCGTAAATTGATGGGTATAGTTGAATCAGAAAACAACAAGACTGATAACAGATAGAATCTCAAAATTGTGAAATGCATGGATCGCGAGTTGTTGATTTGTTCATACATTCCTAAAATTCTACTACCTCCATGAATGGAACAGCCAATACAAATCCGATCTGAATCAATTTTAACCAGGGCTCACGTACGTGATATTCAATATCGGGAATTTTTTTTACGGTTAAAATATTCGCGGATTAAGCACTGATTGTAATTTTCTGCATTGTGTTTTCCACTGTTTCCATTTCTCTTACATGTAAACGATTTTAACTAAAATAATATAAAAATTCTAAACAAATCATTCTCCATTTACAATAAGCCGATAAGATTGTAAGAAAAGATTTATTATTTCACATAAATATATTGTGCTTTTATGCATCCGATATTTGTAATGGGACACGTTATTAATTAAATCAGTGCCATATTGGGAGTACTTTATCATTCCATTAAAAAAACACTAAATTTAATACCACATGTATTTTGAGTACCACTTTTATGAAACAATACATATATAATAGGTGGCATTATAAATCACGATTGCAGCTTTTAGATGTATTTTTAATCATTCGCCAAATGTTACCCAATCGATTCAAAATTTTATGGTAGAACATTTTGTTTTCAGTAAAAATTATAGCTCGATTATCAGAAGCCAGAATGAGAAAACCCAAAATTAATTTTGACATTGTTTCATATAGTTTTTCGAAATGTATTTCCTCGAGTCAACTGTTCCCAATTATCTTTTACCTTGTTTTTGGATGCTCCAGATTGTGCTTTTTCTATCCTATCTAAAAAAAAGTGGTGTAACGATATGTCTCGAAAATCTCGCAATTATTCTGACGTAAATCTTGAATTTAAATTTTTGGAAACTAAATCTATTGTATAAGCAATTTCCTTAAAAAAGAAAAATTATAGACGACTCTATGCAAATTGCGAATCATTGGTGTTTTTTAAATACACTGGCGCGAATAAATGAAAGTTTTTAAATTATCTAATACATTACTGAATATATTGTGCATGTTTTATGCTAGTGCTGTTCGTTAGAAATGAGTGTTTTTGTAAGGAATTTTAATATAAAATCATAGAGTTTCGAATGAGGCTTAAAATATCTAAAAGTTTTAAGTAGAGTTAGTTATGTTTATCCGAAATTAGAATTTTCAAGCGAAAATCATCATTAAGATTCCAAATTTTCTTTTATTATTTTTTCAAATATACTGGCATAGTTTTACTTCAATATAAATCACTAGAAAAGTTAGAGCAAATAAATTTGTATTGATTATTATTAATTCATTAATTATATTATCATTATATTATCAAAAGATTTCGAAGAAGATTTATAATTTTGAACAATTTTCTGTTATGATATGTTAGTTTTTTATAGAAATTATTGGTATTTTGAATAATAAATTATGTGATTTGGAAGAATATTTTCAATTTTCCAACAACTTTAGGTTATGTTGGTGTGATTTTTGTTTAAAATGATAAAATTCACAAACTTGAACAATTTTAGATGGTCTTAGTGTTTCTCGTCGGAAATTGAAGTATTAAAAATCATAAGATTTCACAGTAGATTTGAAATCGTTGAACAATTTTGGGTTACGATGGCGTTTCACATCGAAAATTGGTATTTTCAAATGGAAATTATTAGAATTTAAGCAAAATTTGGAATCTTTGAACAAGTTTGAATTATGCTAGTGTTCTTCGTCATCAATAGGAATGTTCAATTTAAAAAATTATGTCTCAAAGAACATTCACAACTTTTCAACAAATTTAGGTTATGTTGGCATTTTACACTGGGAATCGGTATTGTTAGTAAAAAATCATTAAATTTCAAAGAAGTTTTTTAATTTTCATACGATCCTAGGTTAAACTAGCGGTTTTCACCGCAAATATCGATATAGATTTTAAAGAAGATTTACTTTTCTGGAACAATTCAAGGTTATGTTAGCATAAATTGTTATGTATGTTATTCATTGATGAAATCAGTATTCTCAATGAAGAACATTACGTTTGAAAAAATATTGACAATCTTGAACAATTTTTAGTTATGTTATGTTAGTGTTTTTCGCCGAAAATTGGTATTTTCAATAGAAAAAATAATGAGAGTTTTCAGATTATTATTCAAAGTTATTAAACTTCCAATTTTTTACAATTTTTAGTTTTGTTGGCGTTTCATACCGCAAATCGGTTATTTCAAACAAAAAACCTCAGGTTTAAAAGAATTTTTACAATCATAAACTGATTTTTGTTATGTTATGTTAGTATTTTTTCTAAAAGTGCTATTGCAAATGAAAATTTGTTAGATTTTAAAGAAAATTTGCAAAAATTGACTAATAATAGGGTATGTTAGCAGTTTTTACCGGAAATAGATTATTCGAAACAAATATCATTTGACTTCAAAAATGAAAACTAAAATTTTCAACAATTTTAGGTAATGTCTGTATTTTTCGTCGGAAATTGGTATTCAAAAAAATACGACGGCTTGATTGTTTATACAAAAATATTATACAATAATTCGAAAGTTAAGATAATCAATTTTCATCAATTATAAAAAATATTGTCCTTGCTTTTTTCTCGATTATTTCAGATAATAGGTACTATGAAATACACAAATTTTGTGTTTATAGCAATTTCATGATTTAATTTCAAATTGCATGAGACAAACAAAATAATAATCGCGCGCTTAGCGCGCATGTTTGTTTTGCAGTTGAGATAAAATTGCTGTCAACAAATCGTAAAGCTTTATAAGTTATTTAATATAAATTTTTTTAAAGGAAATAACTTTTATTTATTGAATTACATTCAAATAACTGCAACTGTTTTTCTTCATTACTTTTTCAAATATACTGCCAAAGTTTTACTTCAATATAAGTCAAAGGAAAAGTTAGAGCGAATAGCTTTGTATTAATCATTATTAATTTATTAATTATATTATCATTAAATTTCGAAGAAGATTTATAGTTCTGAACAATTTTCTGTTATGTTATATTAGTATTTTTCTCCGACATTATTGGTATTCTGAATAATAAGTTATGCGATTTCAAGGAATATTTACAATTTCTCAACAACCTGAGGTTATGTTGGTGTGATTTTTGTTTAAAATAATAAAATTTACAAGCTTGAACAATTTTATATTGTGTTAGTGTTTTTCGACGGAAATTGAAATTCGTATTCAAAAATCATCAGATATCACAGAAGATTCATAATTTTTTAAAATCTTAGGTTATGTTGGCGTTTTACATCAAAAATTGGTATTTACAAATAAAAATTATTATAATTTGAATGAAATTCAGAATCTTTTTTTTAACAGTTTAGGATTATGCTAGTATTTCTCGTCATCAATGGGTAATTTAATTTCAAAAAATGATGTTTTAAAGAACATTCACAACTTTTCAACAATTTTAGGTTATGTTGTCGTTTTACACCGTATATCGGTATTGTTAGTAGGAAATCATTAGATTTTAAAGAAGATTTTCAATATTCATACGAATGTAGGTTAAACTAGCGGTTCCATCGCAAATACCGATATCGATTTTAAAGAACATTTACTATTCTGAAACAATTTATGGTTATGTTAGCATACATTGTTATTTATGTTATTCATTGATGGAGTCAGTATTTTCAATTAAGAACATAACTTTCAAAAGAAGGTTAACAATCTCAAAAAATTTTCGGTTATGTCATTTTAGTTTTTTTCACCGAAAATGGGTATTTTTAATTAAAAAGATAATTAGATTTTTCAGATTATTAACGAAGTTATTAAATTTACAATTTTTGTACAATTTTCAGTTTTGTTGGCTTTTATATCCGAAATCGGTATTTTTAATGATAAATCACTGGATTTCAGAAGAGATACAACATTTGTCAAAAATTTTAGGTTATTCTCGCGCTTTTTATCAGAAATCGGTATAGATTTCAAAGAAGACTTACAATTTTGGATCAATTTTAGGATATGATAGCATTTTTCATGGGAAATCGGTTATTTTAAACAAAAAAGATTAGGCTTGAAAGAATATTTACAATCTTAAACTATTTTTTGTTATGCTATGTTAGTATTTTTTTCTATCAGTGCTACTGAAAGTAAGAAATTATTGGATTTCAAAGAATATTAGCAATATTTGAACAACGATAGGGTACGTTAGCGTTTTTCACCGGGAATCGGTTATTTTAAACAATTATCATTGCACTCCAAAAATTAAACTTAGAATTTTCAACAACTTTAGGTAATGTCAGTGTTTTTCGTCGAAAAATGGGTATTTTTGAATAAAATGCGACGGCTTGTTTGTTTATACAAAAATATTATATAATAGTTCTGAAGTTATGATAATCAATTTTCATCAATTATAAAAAATATTGTCCTTGCTTCAGTTTTCTATTATTTTAAATAATAGGTACTATTAAATTAAAAAATTTTGTATTATTAATAATTTCATGATTAAATTTAAAAATTGCGTGAGACAAACAAAATAATAATCGCGTGAAACGTCCGTTCTTCAAAAAAATTAATTGCTACCTTTTTTCAATTTGTTAAACGAAATGAAGAAAAAGTCACTTTAGATGAGCACTGTTTTTTAAATAAAATATTTGTGTTCAATTCAAAATGCCTTACATTAGTGATCAATCTATCTAAGAACATTGTTCAGTGGTAGTTTAAAAGTTAAATAATGAATAGAATTTGTTATAAACAAATAAGTACTTGAAAATGATTTCGTGAGGACTAACAGTGTCTTGTTGTTTAGTTCTTACCAAATTTGAACCATTAATAAGCAAAACAAGTTTTTTAATCGAACAGGAACAAAATAATTCAAATTTGTTATGTTATAAACAAATGTCATAATTAATTTCTCCCTGAAGTCACTTATGATGAGAATACGGCTGTTTGTTCAGGAAATCCACCAGTAACAGTAGGGAATGAATCTTATTCATCATATCTTTTCACCTCACTACAATTAAAAATTGTTTAACTGAACCTAATTAACAAACTCACTGTTTGTCACCTTCGAGTCTTACAGACCTCATTCCTCTAACATAATCGCATACAAGTATCAAATTTTCAAATTTTGCTATAAGACTCACACCATTAATAACTCGTAATGTTATAAAAAATTTGAAGGACATAAAAAATTAATAAATTGATTTCGCCTGTTCGATCGAAAAACTCGTTTTGCTTATAAATGTTTTTTCGGTAAGAACTAAATGACCAAATACTGCTTATCCCCACAAAATAATTTTCAAATACTAATTTCTATATAACAAATTTCATTCATTTTTAAACTTCTGAACTACCACTGAAAAATTTTGTTAGATAGTTTGGTCACTTACCTAAGGCATTTCGGATTAGACAAAAATATTTTATAAAAAAGGTGCTCGTCTAAAGTAAAAAAAAATTCATTTTGTTTAACAAATTGAAAAAAGTAAAAATTAATTGCTTAAAAAAAAAAACAGACGTTCAACGCCAAATTTTATTTTCTTCTATTCAAAAATAAAGTATTTAAATCGGATGAAAATTTTAGTCTGAAAATCAATTTGTCCACGGACGTTTTTTTCGACCCACTGTGAGACACTCCACACGCGCATCAAAATTTGTTGGAATTATCTTTATTTTCAAGAACTGCACATTTTGATGAGATATTGTTACTATCTGATACAAAAACAATTTATCAAAACAAAAAAATCGTTCGACATTTTTCTGAGGCATAAGGCAACTGAGGCATAGGGCCAACTGCGGGTTCCTTCGTGGAATATCTGCAATTTTAAAGTTCAACTTCCAAAAAATTATCATTTAATATTTAACAAAAATGCACTTCTTGTAAGTCTGAACTAACCAAACATCAAAATTTGTAGTGTGAAAAAATATGCACCCTTTGGAATTGGAAATTTTAACCGATAGAGGTCTGTCTCAGATAATGTCCTATTTAGGTAATTATGATCCATGATACCTATTATACTCCTATACGATATCATTATATAATATTCATTATACCTTATTGTTGAAATGAATTAACCAACGAAATTGCGATAAGATTGAAACAGATTGTAGGATAATAATTAAATAATAGTATCCGTAGAGATTTTCTTGAAACAAATGATTCGCAGATTATCGAGAGGGTGGGAGCCTTAGTTATAGGAAAAGCGATTTAGTCGAATATTTTCGTAAATAAGAAATGGAAGCGAGGATATGAGAGCACCCTAACAAAAGATGACAGAAAGCCATTATTGGATTAGGATTCGCACGCGCACATCCAGTCAGTGGGTGTCAGCACCAAACGGCGTGTGATTAATCAACCGGACAATTCATCTTAATGACTGAATTGAGGTGGCAAACCTGATGTAGTTCATCAGACATACATACATGTGATTAGTATAGTTGAAAATAGGAGAAGTAGAAATATCATGAACCTCATGAAATTGTAAATAATAATTTGGGAAGATAGCAAGTAAAATTGTTTTTTTCGGAAAAGTTTGCTCTCAATTCTCAACATAGTCTCCTTCGAGAGCCTTTCACTAAATCCAGTAATCCAATAATCCAGTAATCCAGTAATACAGTAATCAATGAAGATAATTCCTTGGGCATCCCAAAATACTGTGGTCATCACCTTTCCAGCTGACAAAACAGTCTTCGCCTATTTTGGCGCACTTTCACCAGGCAGTACCTACTGCTCAGACTGCTGCTTTGTCTCGGCTGTATAGTGGTGGATCCAGGTTTCGCCTACAGTCATGAATCGACGCAAGAAGTCCTGCGGATTCCGATTAAACTTCGCCAAACACTGCGCTAAATCATCCTTTCGGTTCCGCTTTTGATCGGGAGTCAGCAATCGCGGCACCCATCTTGTAAACAACTTTTTAACCTCCAGTTTTTCGTGCAGATCAGTCGAGATCCCTACAGCCTTAGGAATCTCACGCACTTTGATTCGGCGGTCTTTTATAACCATATGATAAATTCTTTTCACCATATCTGATGTGGTGACCTTAATTGGGCGTCTGGAGGGTGCTTTATCTTTACTTGTGGTTCGACGACGCTTAAATTCGTTTATCCAAAAATAAACGGTTTTCAAAGGAGGAACAGACTCCCCGTGAACTTCTTCTAACTCGGCTTCAATCTGCGTGGCCGTCCAATTTTTTAAATGAAAATGTTTTATCACTGCACGAAATTCTTCTTTGTTAATTTTTTCAAAAACCACTGACACGGTCACATCAAATGTATGCCAAACCCAAACTAAGCGTCAGTTTTGACTGAAGATTGGCAAGGCTAGTTTTTAAAAGCGCCGTTTCTTGGCTGCATACTACAAGGTTTATTTTGGCGCCATCTAGCGGGAAATTTACCTTACTCATCAAACAAGCCTCGAATTTTACCATTACGAACGATGAGGGCGAAAAATTGATTAGCTCAGGCTCAGGTATAGGCTTGTTTATGACAAATACTTGGTTCAGGCATGAAATGGCCCACATGCACGAGGTGTGGCTACTAGATGACTGGACTGACACCACTCCATGCGAATCTTTCATTCTTTGAATTAATATTGAAGGTCCTTTTCTGAAATGTCTTTCATGACACGCGTCGCTTTATCCTTCACAGCATCCATCGACTCGAATCTGGTTCCTTTTAGCTCAGCCTGGATCTTTTTTTGCCATTCTTCCACATTTCAGGTCTTTTTTTTCTTACGCGCTTAGGAAGACTTGTCAAAACCTCCTCATGGTTCACCTGGTTACAGTCTAATCTTCAGGTATGCATTGAATGTGAACAATTCCTCGGATATAAAAAAAATATCATCATTACTTTAAATTTCGACTTGCTCATCCGTGCTTCATTTTCTCTCGGTGAACCTGGGACTCTTCCAATGCATGGATTGGTATTTAGTTTCGGGGTCCTATTGAAAAAACCATGACTCGTCACAAGTTGTTACATTTTCCAAAAACTTTGGATCATTTTCGATGTTCTCCAGGATGTCAGCACAAACGTCGGTTTGAGTTTCCTCCAGCTTAAGAATGATGAATTTTGGCACCATCTTTGCACAAACTTTTTTCATTCGTGAATTTTCACATAAAATTTGTCTAACAGTTCCTTTATCGATCCTTATTGAGTCAGGAATTGCTGGAATGCTCAGGTATCGATTTGTTCGAATAATATTACTCACTTTTTCGATGTTATCGTCGGTTTTCGATGTGCGAGAACAGCCGGGACGCGGATCGTCTTTAATTACTTTCCTCCTTCCCTTAAATTTTTTAAACCAAACGAAAACTTGAGTACGAGATAGACACTTATCACCATAAACCTCCTTTAAGAAATTATATGCTCCTGTAGCGGCTTTTCCAAGTTTTACAAGAACCTTCACGTTGACGCGCTGGTCTAATTTTATACTCATCATAATTCCGGCAAAGCTCAGGTAGACGGTCAACTTTTAAAAAAGGTTACTGTCGTACTGAGGGTCGTACAACCTTAAAGTTCAGAGAAAAGGGGGAAAAAGAACACAGATCAATATCAGACCCTGCTTGCAAAATTGCGTGATATCCTTTTGAATCTTCTAAAATACTCTTGAAGCTTTGAAATACGTTAAATTCTTTTAAGAACTCATGAAATCTGTTAAGATCCTCTAAAAATTCATGGGAAACTTGTCAATCTTCAAAACTCCTTGAAATCCGTAGAAACCCCGCAAAATCATGTAATTTCTTTTGAAATCCTATGGAACCATCAAAAATTGGGAAATCCCTCGAAATCACTGAAATTCTTGAAATCCGTAGAAAACCTCAGAAGTCCTTAGAAGCCCCTCTATATTGTATTTAATTTATTCCCTGAAGTTCTCTAGAAATTCGTTCCGCCTGAAATGTAAGATTTTGGATACACATGGGCCCTCGTGAAGAGCTTTGTTTATTGGATGTAGTAAAGATAATAGTTTTTACAATAATGATGATAATAAGGAGATAAATATAAAGATAAGGATAAAGATGGAGATGAAGATAAAGGTTTATAACAATGATGATGATAAAGAGTATGGATCTTCCTATAAGTTCATCAGTCAGTTTGAGTGCTATTGTGTAAATGGTGATGTATGACGGCTCTGTGAAACTCTTCACCTGGGGTGATTGCTAGAGGTATTGATCAGCTACCCGTGTCGGAGCGTTGTTGTGGAAAAAGTGTGTCGTTTGATCAGCAAAACTAGACTTCTAGATTATCTGAAACCTATCCCTTTTTCATCACAACCCTCACTTCCCCTTACCATATAAATTCCTTGATCTCTGGTAGTGCAACGAAGCTAGAACCGAACGAGTTACTCTTACCCTGGAAGGAATTTACCTTGAAGTATACATATACGTGATTATTACAGTTAAAAATAGAAAAAATACGAACATAATCAATTTCGCCAAACATGTCTAAATTAAAAGGTTCTATCTCAGGTATCCGAATACAAGATTCTATCTCGGAAGTCCAAAGGACAAGGTTCTATCTCGATGGAAAAATCTGAAAGTTTGAAAATTATGACCTACAGGCCTCGGATTTATTTGTGAAATTTAAGACTGTGTCAATAGCAGCACAAATTTTGAAAAACGCTAACAAAATAGAGTTGTGCAATTTTTAAAATATTAATGCTAGGGTTTAATATCTGTTGAATCTGGTATACAATATAGATGCATCTGTCACAAAATTACGTTAATCCTTCCGGTTAGTTTGAAATACCTTAAAAAATTTTAATCCGTTCAAATCCTTTCAGAGCCCTTGAAGTCTGTTGAAATCCTCTAAAAATTTCTGGAAACCTGATTAATCTTTTTAAAACCCTTGAAATCTTTAAAATCCCTTGAAATCTTATAATTCCTTTTGAAATCCTAAAGATCCTTTGAGGTCTCTGACATCCCCGAATACTGTAATACCTCTCAAAATGACTTCAAAAACAATGAAATGCTTAAAATCCGTTGAAATCCACTGAAATCTATCAAAACTCTTGACTGTTGAAATCTTCTGAAATCTTGGGAAAACTTGCGAATTTTTTTGAATTTCTTGAAGTCTATAGAAATTCGTTATAATCTTATGGAATGTTTTCATCAAGATTAAGATTCCTTGAAAACCCTTGAAATTTGGTAAATAATTTTAAAATTCCTCGAAAAGTTCGAAATATCTTCAATCTTCTGACATCATACAAAATCATTTTAAATTCCTTAAAAATTTGCAAATTTCTTGACATTTTCTATAATCCTACGAAACTCTCTGAAATCTCATTTTTTTTCTTGGAGTGTTTAAAAATGTACTATATTCTTCGAAATCCTTTGAGATTTTCAATATTCCTCAAATCTCGCGGAATGCCTAGAAATCTTTTAAAATATTGTGTACAACGTTTTAAAATTTTTAATATCTTTAAAAATCTTTAAATTCCTCTGAGACCTCATGATATCCCATAAAGTCTGTGGAAGGGCCTTGAAATTCCTGGACGTCTTCTAAATTCAATTTCATTTTATTCACTCCCTAAAGGTCTCAAAGAATTCTTTAAAATTCCTTAAAATCGCTAGAAATCTTTTAAATCCTTTGATACCATTTTGAAACCCCTAGAAATGTTTAAAATTTCTATCCTATAAAATCGCCTAAGCCTGGTGAAACTGTATATATTACACAAAAATCTAATAAAATGTTGTAAAGTGAATCGTGGACAGGAAAATTTGAAATTTTGAAAAAAATTGAAGATGGCAGTCAATTTTGAATTTCAAAAATAGCTCATTTGTGCAGTTTTCAATGAAATATTCAAAAACTTTGCTAGAAAATGAAGTTTGACTCAAGAAATCATCCGATGATTCTATAAGTCCAAAATTTTTAAAAGATACAAGACGCCGACCATTTTTTTCACAAAAGTCAATACATTTTTCAATTTTCTCAGGGAATAATTTCAAATTTTCTCAAAAAAATTAATTTTCTCTCTATCATTTATTTATCAATTTGAAGCATAAGAATTTTTTTATCAATTCAGAATGGCAGCCAGTTATATAATCCAAGAATTTTGGCTTCCATCTTGGATTTTTAGATATTTTGAATGTCTGGTATCAACACGAAATACTTTGAGACAAACTTGATTTTCTTGTGAAGCTTAGGACGATTTTGTTAAAAAGTATAAGAGTAAGCGATTTTGAAAATTCGACTGGACATCATCTTGGATTTTTGCAAAATTTTGAACATCTTGGATTATCGACTGATTTATAGAGTCAAGCTACTTTTTATAACAAATTTTTATAGTATTTAAGTGAAAGCTGAGGAAATGAGTTATTTTCGGAGTTTATGAATGGCTTAAAATACTTCAAAATACTTAATAATACCGTAAATTATCTTGAAATTTGTTGTATCTCTTAACATTTCCTCAAAAATTTGGAAAACTTTGAAATCATCTAAAATCTCTCGGAATGTTTTTAAAATACCCTGAAAGCTTTGAAATCCTAGAAAATCTTTTCAAAACTCTAAAATTAAAAGAAAACTAAAAAACACTGGTTGCATTTGGGAGCGATTTGCGAAAATAGCATAAGTGACATTTTTTTCAAAATACACTGGAACTTCCATTTAACAGCGGTATTGGGTATGTCCTGCGATGGCCGTGAAGCTCTTCCAAGATTTCTATTTCGTAAACAGTAAGGGCCGTATGAATCATTTCCAGTGGGAACACCTAATATTAATTAACTGTATTTTGTATAAATTTAGATTTTTGCTATCATAAAGGATGGACCTTTCTTAATAATAAAACCTAATTAATAAAAAGAGAATTTTCCTCGTGTATTTCAACATAAATGCGAAATACGCACGCGAGTGTTCGAACTGCCCGCTTTGTGGCTACGGAACTGCTGAACTCCGCTGAGCTCACAGCAACTCTCTCTCGGCCTCTGTGGCCCCCTCATCAACGAATGGGAGCCGGCGGGAATTCCAGGAAGGCGGTATATGGAGGGACGTTAAATGGAGCTTCCAGTGTAGCAGCAAAATGGTTGAATCGTCAAAAAAAGTGTCAAAAAGTGTCAATAGTTGCGTGAGTTCGAGGCCTGCATGTAAACTGTGTGGCACTTTAGCGCCCTCTCCGAGATAGAGCCTTTCTATTTGCACCCTCCGAGATAGAACCTTTTAATTTTCACGCTAGAGTAGGTGTACACTCAAAAGAATCAATAGTTTCGAATCTGAATATTTTCATTCAAAGACACTTAATTTAAAGTATCGCAATCCAATCTGGGTAAAAATTAAAAGTGTTCTGTTTTCAAAGCTTTCGGACTCTGAATAGAAAGTAAAATTGGATAGATCGCTGTCTAGGTAATTGAAGTGAGCTTTTGCAGTTAGAAGGAGCGATTTAATTTAAAATTTTGCAATCCTCATAGGAGGTTCATATGAATTCCAATTTATTAAAATTTCACGAATTCCCAGACTTGATGTTTTATAATAACTTTATATAATTGATAGATCTCCGTTGGGAATATTATAATGAAAATATTATCTTTTATGAAATATGTATCAAAATCACGAACAACACGCTGAATACTCGGAACAAAATTTTCTACGTGCACGTTCTTCAATTCCTGCGTTATGTGATGATTATACGTTTATGGAATTCAGCCCTCGTTAAAGTATTTTACAATTTAAAATATCTGCGCTGGTTATCATCCTCAGCTTGAAATTCGCAATATTGTTACTTCAAAAATTAAAATGTTTATAATGTTCTAGAGACTACAAGGTTTTAGAAGTCACCTTCTACTAATTATTTTAAGATTTATATTTGAAGGGTAGTAAAATTCAGTAGCGTAAAAAGCCCTCCTAAAAAATTTTTTTAGTGGTTCCTGTGAAAAAAAGAGCAGTTCATATAATACAAAGTATTGTTCTGTTTTCGGAAAGAAGCCAATTTATAAATCGCTCAGAAGTGAGAAAAATTTTCCAAAAAATTAAAAATTAAATCTTAGAGGCCAACCACAAATTATGTGCGATGTTTTCCCGAAATCTTCTACCCCCCTCTCCACCCCACCTTCATGTAAGATACCGTAGATTTGCTCCGACCGCCCAGACGCGTAACTATAAACGTGAAGACCATCTGCAAAATTTTTGAGGAGGCCCCTTCAAAAAAAGAGCAGTTTATGTAGGAAATTAATCGGTTTTGGTTGATGATTCAACTATTTCGTTGAACATTCATCTTTTGTGGTAGAATTTAACTGTTTTTAATTTACAATTAGAGTCCTTTTTAGTAGAAATATAAAATATCACGTCTTCTTTAAGGGTTCATCTTGTCTGCTTGAAAATTCAAGGACGTGGTTGAAAGTTGAACTACTTTGTTTAAAATTAATTTTTTTGGTCAAAGATTCATCATTTTTGTTGAGAGGTCACTTCTCTGGTTGAAAGTCTAAAAATTTTGTTCAAAATTCGTTTCTTTCTGTTGAAAATTCATCTTTCTTAGTAGAAATTTCAACTATTTAATTGAAATCTATGTATTTTGTTGACAATTCGTCTTTTTGGTAGAAATATAATCTTCTTAGGCGAAAATTCAACTATTTGGTTGATAATTCGTGATATTGTTGTAAATTCGTCATTTTTGGTAAAAAATTAATCATTTTAATTAAAAATGCAACTGTTTAAATGGAAATTAATCTGTTTCAGTTATGGATTCAACTATTTTGTCATAAATTTATCTTTTTGGAGTGGAGATTAATCACTTAAGTTGAACATTTATTTCTTTGATTGAAAATTGAAATACTTTGTTGAAAATTCGTTTTGTTTTGTTGATGAAATTTTTTTTTCCAAATTAAAAATTCAGCTGTTTGTTTTAAATGTCATGTATTTTGTTGAAAATTCGTCTGCCTGGTACAAAATTAATCTTTTTAGTTGAAAATTCAACCATTTTGTTGAAAATTCGTTTTGTTTTGTTGTTCTTCAAATAAAAAATTCAACTGTGTGGTTTAAATTTCATGTATTTTGTTGAAATTTTGTCTTTCTGGTAGAAAATTACACTTCGACAATGATTTTAAAAAATTATTCTTTTTTATTGAAAATTCAACCTTTTTGTAAAAAAATCGTCCTTTTGGCCTGAAAATTCAACATTTTTCATGAAATTTTTCCTCTTAATTGACTGAAAGAATTTTCTTTGTTGAAAATTTAACTCTGCTGTTGAAAATTCGTCTTGCTAATTTGTTTTGTTTTGTTGATGAAAAAAAATTTTTTTTCAAATTAAAAATTCAACTGTTTGGTTCAAATTTCATGTATTTTGTTCAAAATTCGTCTTTCTGGTAGAAAATTAATCTTTTTAGTTGAAAATTCAATCACTTTATTAAAAATTCAAAGATGCAACCCTATGGTTGAAAATCAATCTTTTTTGGTTGAGGATTCAACTATTTTCTTGAAAATTTGTGTTTTTTGGGTGAATTGAACTTTTTGGTTAGAAATCAGTCTTTCTTGGTTGAGGATTTAACTATTATATTGAAAATTCGTGTTTCTGAGACGAATTGCACTATTTGGTTGAAAATTCATGTATTTCTTTAAAAATTCGTTTTTTTGGTATAAAATTAATCTTTTTTATTAAAAACATCTTTTCAGCTGAAAATTCAACTATTTGGATAAAAATTCATCTATTTTGTTGAAAATTTAATACTTTTACTTGTAATTTTAAGGATTTGAGGCGTTTCAAGCTAAATTTTTCAACATTACTAAAAAACTAATAATGCAATGAATTAATCATTTTTTCAAGAGAAAATTAAATTTTGGTCTAACAGCAGATTGAATATCTGCTGGACATTTCTTTAAGTTGCAATACATTTGGATTTATAATTTTTTTTAGTAACAATTTTTCTTACATA
>JAUMHM010000005.1:6477205-6488884 GCA_032362435.1 Melikaiella ostensackeni
GTTTGTAGCCAAATTTCGAATCTTACTTCATCGATTCCATGTTCATCGAAAGCATTTGTCAAATTTTTATTCAAATTTGCCGCAACTGAGCAGTTTCTACACTCTTCTAGATGACAGGAACTTGAAGATTCCGGGCATACAATAGCATCCAGACAATTGTGATAATTCTGTAATATCATGTCAGCAATCTCTGTCAAATGCTGAATTTTGATTTCATTCAAAATCAACTTGACATTCTCATGATGCATACAAACGCACAGATCATGAGTACCACTACTTTCTGTTAGAACACAATGCCGAGGTCTGAATTTTGTGAATTTTGAAACACTTATTTTCATGTCTTTGCGTTCTGATGTAAATTGTGCATATAACTAATTGAGATAACATAGCGGAAGCCTTTTCTGAACATGCGAACGAGTTCCATCATCATTTTTCACCGACACAATGTCATTCAGCAATGTCATCATTCGACTAATGTCATTGTGTTCATAAAAATCTTTTACAAGAGTTTATGATATCTGTCCTCGCACTGAATCTTTGTGTCATTGACCTCTGAAGGTACTGAAAAATCTAGATCAGTTTTATTATCATCTACCTGATCATCATCAGCATTATCATTGAAAATCATTTGATGATCCTCGTCAACAACAATGTCAGGATCTGACTGAACTTGACAAGAAAGCTCTGTAGTATTACAATTCAGAGATGAACTTGCTTTTGAGTTGGTGAGTTCAAATCGGCGTGCAAGCGCAAATTTGTGATTTTTCTGGTAGGTTTGAAAACCATAAACGTGAATTGCCTGAAATACGACGTAGGGTTGTTCCCTTATGATTCTTTTTTTGAACGGATAAATGCATCTATCCTTTCAAACGAGATCTTTTTTAGAACACATCGTGAAAGAAGCACTTCTTTGGAATTGAAGAAGGAAGCTTACATAGGAAGTATGTAATATACGAAATAAATGGAAAAGAAAAACAGAAGAAGAAACACAAGAAAGAATAAAGTGAATATCTCGATAACAGGTATTATTGACTATCGAAATCAGAATGACTCAATGGAGTCAACAGAATAATTTTATGGAATTGAATTATTTTCGCAGACAAACCTGCTTCAAGAAACTTTCCACAGATAAAATCCGGAAATAATGTACCAAAATCGTATGTTATGTTATTATGTCATGGAAAAGTATTTTCTCTTATGGAAAATAGGAATAGTAGCCCTCTAGTAGCAGACGTGATCAAGCAATGAAGCAATTGCAGACAAATGAATAAAGAAACAAATTAATAAGGAAATAAGTGACTGGAGAAACAGATGAATGAAGAAACAAATGAATAAAGAAACAAATAAATGGAGAAAAAATGAATGAAGAATGAAAAGAATAATGAAACAAATGAAGAAGAAACCAATGATGACAATTTCTAAAAAAAACATCAAAATCCGTTGAAAAACACAGGCTGTAGACTATTTTGAACTGTAAATATCAGATCCGTTCAAACGCAGTTCTAAGAAGTAAACCAGAGCTAAGACAGAAAGGCGTAAAAAAAATAATCCATCAATCTCATATTCAAATATATCACCTAAATAGGCAAAAAAATCACTTTCAGACACATTAAATAGATTAAATTTTCAACGCATATTTCCCAATTAATTATACACTAATTATAACGCAAGCATTGTAACTTGTAACTTAACAATGACAATATTCGTTATTTTATAAGAAAAATTCTCAGCTTATCAACTAGTCTATTTTCAAGAAAACCTAATAGGTCAAAATTTGAGAAAAAGTCAAATTGATTTTGATTCGCTGAGAGCCATTTTCTTTTTATTCTTACAACAGAATCGTTCCGTTGGAATCAACTCAATATCCCTTAACCATTGAAATGTCTCATTTCGATCTTGAAAAATGAGACTCAAACTAAAAATGTTGTGTCGCTGGTTCATCCTGATGGTAGATTTAGAACTTCCAAAAAAAAAACGAGAAACTAAGAAGAAAAATTTCAGAACGAAACCTCTGCACTCACCTTTTGTATTATATAATCGCATCAGTTCAGTCGACCTGAAAATAAGAAGAGTACGTAACCAACTGCTCCTGAAGTACCGACAGCGCGGACGGAGAAGAAAGGCCTATCACTCACTGTAATCGAGCCTGTTACACGTACTAAATTTCAATAGCAATTTCCTCAGAACTATTACTCCTAAAAAAAAGATATTATATATAAAAATTCATATATTGGATGAATCTATAACTTCTGTCTGAAAACTTTTCCGAAATTTCCTGTATTTACCGAGATAAATTCAAAAAGCCATGACTTTTATGGATTTTCCATGGTTTTCACCACGAAAATCAAATTTGCGCCATTTTCCACTACCATTTTCGTAATCAGCGCGTCAAAATACGTGCGTATGCGGAGTTTGAAAATATCGAAGGTAAAAAAATACATATGTTTTCGGCAGGGGCTAGGCATGAAATTTTCATCTTTATCATCAAATATCTAAAGAAATTTCACTCGTACAAAAAAATGAATGGCACATAAAATGTGTACTTAAATTAAGTCTACAGCTTTTGAGAACATTATTTCTTGAAATTTCCAATCGTTCTCGAGATAAACGTGAAAAACCATGATTTTTATTGGGTTTTCATAGTTTTCACCATGAGAATAAAATTCGCGCCAATTTTCACAATAATTTTCATAATCAGCACATCAAAATACATGAATATATGGAGTTTTGGAAAAATCGGAGGTAAGGGCTATTCGGAACTACACCCAAAACATTACTGTCTGAACATCCAGGAAGTTGATCGGACATTTGTATATCAATATTTTATATTTCCAGAAAAGTGTTTCAATAAATAAATACAAAGAAGTTTGGGAAGAGTCAGAAAATTAATACAGCTAAATAATATCTCAATGGCTCAATATTATGAAAAATAATATTGATAATAGAATCTAACGCGTTACATAGCAACACATCAAGAATAAATGATGGTCTAACCGGGGTTCTCCACGTGTGAGAGCCAAGTGGCGCTCGCCAGCTAACTTTATAGTGGTGCCATCTCGCTCTCTATAAATAAATTTATTTTTATAATTAATATGTAGTTACAGCATTATTTGTGTAACATTTCAATTTAATGGACAGAAATTAAAACTGCCATTAAAGAATTTAAGGAAATTACATTTTCAAGTTTCCACTTTGTATTTATAATTGTATGGTGCTTATTTTCAATGAGCACTTTGCTTCCTCATTATGCCTGATTAGCAAATAAATTTGCTTTATCATAGAGGATGTAAAGATACAAAAATACAAGTGGGTCAACCAATTCGTCTAGAAACAAGGAGTCTTTTCTGTTTTTGCATCAACTTTGAATTATGTTGATGAAAAAAGTTATACTTTAAAAAAAGATTTTTCAAATACTATAAATGACAAAAATGACCATTAGGGTGGCCCATTTTTCGAAGTTCAAAAAAATATTCAGAAAAATCGCACAATAGCTTAAATGGTTCCTTTTATGATAAAAATAATATGTGGAAAAGGAAAATTTATTCGGATAATATTTAGAGGACGCGCAACAACCTTAATGGAATAATTCACTCAATTTAAATTGAACAGTGACCTGAATTGTTTCTTTAAACGAAATATAGTTTAAAAATTAGAAGTTCAATTTATTGGTATGCGTGATGTGAAATAAGGCATTTAACTATTCTCAGTGTTCTGATGTTTCTAGGAAGTAATGTCAAATCGTATTTGAGAAGTCAAGGTAATACAAGAAAATAATGATTAGACCTTTTCAAATAACTGATTTTTTCAAAAATAATAACTCTAATGTCTCTTATCACAGGGTAATTCAAAATAGAATGACGAATGTAGCCAAAGGAAATGAAGTTTCTGATGAACATAAAGCTCATATTTGGTTAAAAGAAGAAAGTGCATCGGAGTTGCCAGAAAATGATTTACCAACAACATCTCAGGTTTACAAACTTTTCGTCCACCATCATACAGTGCACAAAGAAATATTTTTGCAAAATGTAAATATTTTCTCAGAAGCAGTAATCAATACATGGAATGAAGTTTGCATTCTAACAAAATTTGGACCTGCAGTAGTCAAGGAAATAAAATCTTCGTTTCAAGATCATGAATCTCTACGTAAAAGAAAGGTAGGAAATCATCTACTTTTGAGAAAAATAAGAAAGATTTTGTTGGGCGTATGCAAATGTTGTTTGATATAGCGCATCATCATGCTGAAAAATTAACAAAATTTGAAGAATGTGAAGCTTTTCTAAAAGATGAACGTGAAATGAGAGTGATGACAATAGAAAATGTATGTCAGGAAATTCAGGGACGTAAAGAGTGTTTGCAAAAGAGAAAATATGTAATGGAAGAAAGAAATCAATGAGATTGTGCAAGAAAGGAAGCAGCAAGTACTTTGTATGAACTATATTCTTCTTTGCTGACACACTAATTGTAAAGGATGAAGAAAATAACAAGGAATTTACAGGAATTTCGAAGTACTATGAGAGAGAAATAACTATGTCAAAGTCAACTGAATTTGAGTTACCAGACACATGTAGTCCAGTGAAAAAACCACGAATTTTACAGAACACAATAAATTCTCTAGATGTATTATTCACTTCAGACAATCATCTACTTTGGATCGAATAAACTTATCTGATAGAAACTTTACTATGCTAGCTGCAGCTACATCTCGAGCGAATGATGAAAACGTAAATGAAGGAAAATTATCACGCTTAACATTACGTCGATATCGTTCAGCTCATAAGAAAATTACAAACGAGATTCAACAAGAATTTTCAGAAGCCGAGAAACTTCCCATTCAAGTTCATTGGGATCACAAGCAGATGAAAGACAGCACAAATGAAGAAAACGCTAAATTACGTGTTGAGAGACTTCCAGTTGTTGTCACTGGTTACGAAACCGAAGAAATTCTAGGAATTCTGAAACTAACTTCTGGGACAGGTAAATGCATTGCAGATGCTGTTTTTAATATTTTGATTATGTGGAAAATTGTCAACGACATAATTGGAATGTGTTTTGATACTACCGCTTCTAACACGGGAGTAAGTAATGGTACATGATATCTTCTGGAAAAATTGATTGGCAGAAATTTGCTGTGCTTTGCATACCGTCATCATATCCACGAACTGATAGTAGATGGTAATTTCACATCATTTTTCAAACCATCTAATGGTCCAAATATTCCTATTTTCATGAGATTTTAAAATTTTCGGACAAAAATAAAGACAAATTTAGACCTTCAACCGATTCCCGAATGAACTTACCTTTCGTACAAGAACTCAGAAAAAATGTCAAACAATTTCTTCAGAATATTCTACAACTAAAAGAAAAGTCTTATCTACCATAAGACGATTTTAGAGAGATGATAGAGCTTTGTCTGCTAGTGTTAGGTGATTAAGTTGAAAAGAAGAAGTACTGCTTTAAAATTCCTGGTGCTTACCACTTAGCTCGATGTATGTCTAAAGTGATCCATTGCTTAAAATTTTATCTTTTTTGTGATCAATTCTCTCCGACTGACAAAAAAATAAGAAATCTTACAGAATTTTGTATGCTTGCATTTCTTATCTGTCAAAAGCCTGGTTATCGTGTTCGAAAACAAGCGATGCCCCCTCTAACAATCTGCTTTTAATCCGACAGCTGAAGCAATATGCAAGTGTGAATAAAGTCATCTCAGACATACTATAGCTATAATCAAATTTAAAATCACTTATGGTATCTTGGTCTAGAATTAGTCTCGTTAGCTTTGTTATCTAATAAAGTAACTATTGAAGGCAAACGGGAATTATTGGCAAACTTAGAACTTCTGGAAGAAAATTGGACTACACGAAGAATCAAACTTGAAAATTTTAAAGGATTAGAAAACAAAGCATTTCATGACCTTGTAGATTCGTCCTCTGTCCGAGCTTTGCGATACCTTTGTCATGATGACACTGATTACATTTCAAATTCAGACCATTAAACTCAGACCACATGCGAAATATTTCAGCAGCAGAAAACAAAGATTGACTCTTACAAAGTTGTCAGTTCTTAGATATTAGTGGTGAAAATTATTCCTCCAAATTTCATCAGTTCAAATGTAACCGTCTTCGAATAAGCGTGTTCACAAAAAAGTATGACATCCACACACACATTCACACACATGTCTACATACGCGTCCACACACACACACAACACTGTATTAGACATTTTCCAATTGAGGAACGTTTAATCAAACGAATTAATAAAATTTTCGAAATTATTACCATTACAAAGCTTCGTCTGTGAGGAAGCGAAATGGTCATAATCTTAAGATAAATTCTAATGGGTGGGGCACTTGCCAACACCTTGAGTGGAATTCACGCAAACCGAAACTGCCCACTTTTGCCCTGAGCGGAATTCAGGATTTGGATTCGGAGGGTGATTGACCGCGAGCGGAGTTCGTGTGCGTCCGTTTATGGGCGGCCTTTAAGCAGGCAATAAATAAAATATTATACGAAAGCTCACAGAACATATTATAGCTGTGCGTATCATTTTCCACATAATTTTCGAATCGTTTTATTCCCTCGTGAAAATTTGATCCGATTTATGCCGTGCGTGAAGGGATTGAAGGGGCTTGATAATAATTCAAATTCATGCAGTGAACGACAGGAAGAGATTTATGAGCCAATCAGAGCTCTTAAACTTTTTTTTTGTCAGACTCGACAGTAAGTCACACACTGCGGGAAGAAACTTACAAAAAGATTTTAATCACTCGGAATATGCAAATGCAGACCTATTCAGCTTAGAAATGAGAAAAATGATAATGAAGAAAAACTCTTAACGGGGCACCTTTTATACGTTTTATGGTGGTACAGTTTTTATGAACATGTGCGAGAATATCACGTACGCGTTTAAAAAAACGCGTGCCTTTGGAATTTTAATTAAAAGCTTTGGTTTAGTTTATTTAGACTGTTTTTCATGTGCATTAATTCTATGAGGGCACAGATGCATGAAATATGAGGCTCTCGATAAATTTTTGAAACTATTGCCCCACCAAAGGATCTTGCTAAAATTAATTATTCGTTTCTTAAAGGTCGGAATGCAATCTACTTATTCATGAAAATTTGTAGCGTACTGAAGAAGGAACGCTCAGGAAGTTTATAAATCAAAATAAGAAATATTACCTGAAAGTATAAATGAAACATTTGTATTATAAAATGTTGTTTGGTCAATTTTTCCAGTTTCTTATTGCAATCAAAAATCTTTAGGATCAATGTGAAATTGTGTATCTGGCCTTGGAAGTCTTTTTAACCAAATTCAAAGAGATATATCAAATTTAATGGTATTTTCATTAAAAGTTTATCTTCTTTTCTTGAAGTGAAAACGTACTTTTTGAGTATGAGATATCTTTTTTGGAAAAAACCAATGAAACTTACATTCCATCAATAATTCCTTCTACTTTATAATGCATCCAATCTAAGTTTTTACTAATCACCGGACTTTCAATAACATCTATCATAAAATCACATTCCACCAAATTCTTATCAATTACACTATAAACCATATGTACAAAAACAAGAAAATAAGATTAGATAAAATAATGACTTATATAACATTTTGCGTATAAAATTCAAAAAATTGTAATCCAATGTCTTGCAAACACTTCACCATAGCACTAATCGAACAAACGTTTTAATCATTCAGGAAAATGTTCAAATTTTGTTGATTTTCTTGTCCTTTAAGAAGATACAAACATTAATTTCCTCTTCTAATATATTTTTCTTCAAATTATGAGAAAAATTCACTGGAAAGAAAATTTAGCAAAACGAACTGTAGCAATCAAGAGATGACCATGTGTTTGAAGAATGCTCATAGATTTTAGGAAACTATACAGAAAGTCTTAGCCCCAAATATCAAGGTTCAGAATTTAGTCTATGGAGACAATAATAAGATAGTAAAATATTTTCACATTCAATTATGAAAATCAATTTTGATTGTATTCAATTATTGCACCTCAAATTATGTACATCCTTCTGGCAACCTTATTATATTTGTAGTAAGTACAAGTAGTAACAAAATTATTAAAAAATTAAATTAAAAAATAATTTGAATTAAATTTAATTTGAATTGAATTTAAATTGAAATTAAAATTAAAACTTTTTTTTTGTTAGCAATAATGAAAGAAAAACTTTATGAAAATGCACTATGTACTATTTATTTATTTACTTGCGACTAGACGATCAAGATAGCGGCTGATCATTCGATCTGGTCTGGGGCTAGCCAAAAAAAACCATATCCTTTTGGCTAGGCCCAGGCCAGACCGTCTTGTCCGATCCAAGACTGGAATCTAGACGATTTGGTCTAGGCCTGGCCAACGCCAGAAAATTTCTCCACACGGGGTAGAAAAGTACCGCTCATCCCTCGTTAGAATGTTAGCCCCCATCAGGGGCCCATGTGGAGAACCCATTTGGAAAAAACCACGAGGGTCCCCGCAGAGGGCCCGGCTTATTCGTCCACATGGTCGATCAGTTGAAATTTCCAAGTCCAAAGGGTTAATATTTGTGTCGTTTCCATGAAGGACTATGTCTAGAATGCCCTCATGGGCCCCTCATTGCCTGATGGCACTCCTTTTTCCACACAAGTCATTATTTTTTCAAAATCTTTTTCATGCCCTACGTGACATTTACATCGTGCAATGTACAATTTACGTTGCAATATTCTATTTCTAAAAGTGACACAAAGTGTAGAGTCATTTTTCTTCGTGTAACATGTCGACATTCGTTGACGGTGAATTAACACTTGTCCACTGAATTCCTGTGAACGCACCAACCTATGACGCGAATTTTGATGAAGTACTGAGCGACCGGACATTGGGTAAGGTCATAAATAAATCGATAGCGTTGAATGAATGAGTGTTAAAGGTAGGATTCGTGTAGTTTATTGGTTAACCGCCGACTTGTACTGGATATAAAAATAAAATTGTGGGAAAGAGATTAATGAACCAATCTCAGAAGCAAAAGCAATAAAAATTTATAGGTTTTTTTTTCTCATATTTATTTTAAGTAGGGTGCTCATTAGGGATCAACATATCGCTATAGACTGAAATTATAGCAATCACATTAAAAACTCCATACTTCAATTATTTGAAGGTTAACAACTATAATAATAATCGACTGGCACTTACGGGCGGTAACTGCATCGGTGAGTCAGATATATCGGCCAAGGACGTGGCCGCGGCCCTTTCCGTATGGAGAGGGCCTTGGGGTCACGCATAGGCCTACAAGGGGACGCAACGGGACTACCTGAGCGTCAGGGGCTCTTTTGGTCTCAATCTTAACAACAACAACAACAACAACAACAACAACAACAACAACAACAACAACAACAACAACAACAACAACAATAATAATAATAATAATAATAACATATGTCGTCGCTGAGAGATTCTGCGACTTGAAGTATAGAACCTGTCTGATTTGAAAAAGATTTGATCCTAAGATATAATTTATCTTCTCCAGTGTTCAATTACGTTCTGTCAGCTCCAGCGCTTCTCGATTGATAATATATTTACCTCACGCTACGCACTCGGTTTTTTCACTTCCTCCACACTTGTGCATAGACCTTTTAAAATTAATGGACAATCCCTTGATAACTGTAATTTGGTGATTGTGAATTCTTTTCTGTTGAAGCTCCTTCGGCTTTAACGAATACATTCTTAGCATGTGTCTCGCGCTTCGCATTCGAATAAAGTTAATCCAAAACGCGAAATTTTCTATACTATGTTAAACTCTATTATATTGAATGTCTGATACATTAATTTATCTACCTAGGTCTGAGATTCCAGTTTTAGACGAAAAATTCTGCCATTGAACATTTTATTCTATCCTGTCATCTCCCCATAAATTTAAATTTGTTATTTCTAATGGCCTTTTTCACGATTAAAAGAAATACTATGTGTCTTATCAAAAATGGTCAAAAGCAAATTTGTAAACCTAATTTAGGCGAACTATTTTGGCATAAACCATTTTATTGTATCTTGTGTCGTTTTTCCAAACATTGAAATTTTTTATTCTCAATTTCATTTTTCAAAATTGAAACAAGAAATACACGTGATATGAAAAAATAATCAGCAACAAGTTTGTAGACTCTTTTCAGATGAATAATTTTGTTACAAAACATTTTATTGTACCTTGTTTCGTTTTTTCACAAATTCAATTTTTTAATTTTGAGTATTACTTTTTATAATTAGAACGAAAACTACGCATCATATCAAAAAATGGTCGATAACGAATTTTCAGACCATTTCTGGCTGAATAATTTTGTTGTGAAACATTTTATTGTATCTTGTGTCGTTTTTCCAAAAATTCAATTTTTTTTTATTTTTAATGTCATTCTTCACGATTAAAACAAAAAATTAAGCATTTTATCAAAAAATGGTCAATTACAAATTAGTAGATCTTTTCCGGATAAATAATTTTTATCTCTTCATTTTTTTTATCTTGCATAGTATGATCGCGAAATGTAATCTGATTTTTTTAGTATTTTTTTGAGGTTGAAACCAGAACCGTTGGTAAAAAAGACTGGTTGACGAACTCGACCTTTCTTTTTGGTCCCTAAAAACGTGTGCCAAAGCACAATCTAATCCAATTAGTCTCTCAAGAGTTATCCAGTATACAGACGACAACGACAACGACATCAGGTAGACACCATCGAAAGATCTATTTTTCGGATTCAGGGGGACTCGAAACATGGTGATTTAATAAAATCCGCGAAAGTCAATTTTCACATAAAACCACTACCTTCTCATTGAGAAGAGAATGTAAAAAGGTTTGCATAGTTGATCTTTAATTAGTACCTATACTAGGAAATGTAAATCTTTGTATGACTAAACAAAATATTTTTAAAACATTCATTGTTACATAAAAATATTGTTTTATTCATTTCTAGACAAGACTTCGTCTGAAAAAACCTTTTACTTATACAGAAAACGGGGGGATAAGAAAATGTTACGGTCTGTTATATGAGGCGGGGTTGGGATTAAAAAAGGTCGAAAACAACGTGACGTAATGTGAGAACGCTCCCATATTAAATTCTGTTTATGGCAATCTATAAGATAATAATTAGCACAATCGTACAAAAAGTGCTTTGAAAACTCTTAATATATTTCATTACCCACAAAAGATAAATAATGTCTTAATTTTTAAGAAACTTTTCAACAAAAATATTTACGTTACTCTTGGCATTTTCATGAAATTAATGTTTTATAAGCAAAGAACAAAAAAAAATAAAATAAAATCCAAGGTTCTCATGAAAACTTCGAGGAGAATTCCAAGTTTTTAAGTTTTCAAGGTCCATAGACACCTTGTTTAAAAATGCACGTAAAATGATATATGTTATTTTTTTCGAATCGTTCATGTTAAGTAATAAGTATGTAGCTGGTCGACATGCAAGATTTCTTCGACTCCAACTGGGTTCTGCTGATGAGGCACTGAAGTGTGCCTCGTGTTTTTCGCGGCTATGTTTCAATTTAAAAACCTGCCCGCGTAGCTGGCACATTCTCACCGCGCGCAACTCGCTTCGTGATCGGTATATACCTGTATATATATAACTACCCTGCGGTGGTTGTTTGACCAATTTTTTAAAATTATATATATATATATACATATAATTGAAAAAAATTGGTCAAAC
>JAUMHM010000005.1:6491375-6507261 GCA_032362435.1 Melikaiella ostensackeni
AATTATGCATATCACTCTCATCAGATCACTTGATTGCATTACCAAAATGTGTCCGTGACTGATGATATAAACCGGGAATGCGAACTGAATTACAATTATAGAACCCAGTATAAGAAACCCAACTATTTTTAGTTAAAAGTTAATTTTTTTGAGTTGAAATGTCTACTATTATATTTTTGGTTCGGAACTCATCCTGTATGGTTGAACATTCTACTGTTTAGTTCGAAATTTAATTATTTTGTTGAGAATGCAACTTTTTGGTTGAAAAGTCATCTTTTTTGGTCGGAAACTCAAATACTTAGTTCAAAAATGAACTACATTGCTAAAAATTCATTTTTTTTTGGTTCAAGATTCATTTCTTTGATTGAAAATTCAACTATTGTGTTGGAAATTCGTCTTATTTTTGATTGAAAATTAATTTTTTTGGTTGGAAATGTAACTATTTCATTTCTAGTTAAAGACTGATCTTCCGCAGTTCAAAATTCATCCATCTGTTTGAAAATTCATCATTTTTGATTGGAAACTCATCTGTTTGGTTAGAAATTCATGTATTTTGTTGATAATTCGTCTTTTTTGGTAGAAAATAATTCTTATTTGTTAAAAATTATATTTTTATTGTTCAAAATTCATCTCTTTGGTTGCAAATTTGACTATTCTTTTGAAAATTAGTTTTGTTGTTGGTTGACCGTGGTTAAAATTGACCTTTCTTAGTTAAAAATTCAACCATCTGTTTGAAAATTTGTCGTTTTTGATTAAAAATTCATCCATTTGGTTCAAAATTCATGTATTTTATTGATAATTTGTCTTTTTTGGTATAATATTAATCTTCCTCCTCAACAATTTATTTTTTTTTTGGTTGAAGGTTCATATTTCCGGGTTTAAAATTCAACTGCATGGTTGCAAACTCATCTTTTTTGTTTGCGGATTCAACTATTTTGTTCAAAATTCATCTTTTTCGTTTGAATTCAACAGTTTTTGATTTTATATTAAAATATTTTTTTGTTGGAATTTCAACTAGCTATTACATGTTTCGTTGATAATTCACCTTCTTTGATTGAAAAATAAACTACTTGGTTCAAAGCTAAACTACTTTGTGAAAAATTAACTTTTTTTGGTCAAAGAATTCATAATTTCAGTTGAAATTTCAACAATTTGGTCGTAAATTGAATTTTTCGTTGAAAATTCATATTTTTAGTTGAGAATCCAAGTACTATGACAGAAAATTCAACTATTCTGTTAAAAATTAAACTATTCATATGAAATTCAACTATTTAGAAGGAGATTAACTTCGTCTTTGAAAAATCATATTTTTGAGTTGGGAAATCAACTCTTCGGTAGATAATTCGTAATTTTGGCTTCAACATTCAACAATTTTTTTGAAAATTATTGTTTTTTGTTAAGTATTCGTATTTTACATTACACTACGTTTTTCAGCGAGGAGGTTGGCGGGAGGGGGGCAAAAATAGCCCGAAATTAGTAACGTAGTTTATGGATGGCTTATAAAGTACCGCAGAATGGGGCTAATTACAAAGGAATGGTTCTATATGATCAAAATAAATTAATAGAATTGATTTTTTTAAACCATGAAAAACCCATTTTCACAAAAATCCCACCTTTTCAAATTTTGTTTTATTTTGTTGTTAATTTGGAATTCTATGAGAAGGACATTATGTAAGTTTTATGCTGGCCAAATTATTTTTGTGCCCACGAGAATTTTTTTTCAAAAACTATCTCTATACAAGCATGAATTTAAAAAAAAAATGGATAAAATAAAAAAGTGGGGTTTTCTATTAAATTCGACTTTATTTTCTCAGCTGAATTCTGAAAAGAGAAGAAGTTGATTTTACGAAAATACCAGATTTTTCATTTTATTCGATATTTGAAAAAATGCATGTTTGTATGAAGAAGACATTTCGTTTGTTTTATGCGGGCCAAATAATTTTTGTGGGCACGAGAAATTTTTTCTGAAAACTAAATTTTTCGCATTTTTCTCGCAAACGATGCTAGATATCATAAGTCTTTTTCCTATAACGTTTTTAAATAAGCAAATTATTTTTTAGCATTTCTCCCTATCTATCTTCGTTTGTAATAACAATTCATCCTGAAATTTCGAAGTTCAACTTGCAAAAAATGTCATCAAATTTTTAACAAAAATGAATTATTCGTAAGTCTGAACTAATCAAATATCACAATGAGCCCTCTTGGATTTTATCCAGTGGATCGTCCACATGGGCCCCTGACGGGGGCCCACATTCCAAAAAGGATTCAACAGGATTCTTCTTCACGCGGCCTTCTATGATAAAACTAATTTATGTAGAAAAGGCCCGACAATAAATAAATAATGAAGTAATAATAAAATGAGAAATATTGTAATTTCAGTTAAAAACTTGTAAATAAATTTATTTCAGTGAAGTTGGTTAAGGCCATTGAAAAATACCGGAAGCCCATATAATAAAATTCAATAAGTATCTTGAATGGTAGCATTTGCTGCTAGAAGCCTCTTCTAATAATAATAATTGCGGAATAATGAAATCCATGTGCTGGATGTTTCGCAGCATTTGAACTGTTATTTCTACTTTAAATTTTCCGCCTTTAACTCCTTTTCCGTATTTTTCTTTCCATTTGTTATTTCCTTCATGTCGCCCAACAACAGTATCGCCTACCTTTGTGCCTTTCTCTTTTTATTTTCCTCGTGGGATATAAATGACAGAGTGTCATCGAAGTGCGATAATCTGTCGGCTCGTTCACTGGATCAAAAGGCGCTGTGCTTTAAGAATATGAAATTGCTGTAAGTCTCGTCGGTTAAAGTTTTAAGAATGCATTTGTTCACGACCGGAAAACAGCGCTTTGAGATGAAAACTCATTGCAGTGGAAGAACAGTAAAAGGGAATTCAGAACGAAAAAAGAAAATAACCGAAAAAAGGAGTTGAAAGTGGGGAAGGAAGAGGAGAAATATCGTTCTTCCTTCCTACCTTCCTTCCTTTTGGGATTTTAAAGTTTTTCTGAGAATTGTGGCTCGAATGCGAAAATTTACCTTTCACTGTTCAACGATTATACATCAAACATAAGATAAATTCCATGAATTGAGAAATGTTTGAAAAACAGAAATATTTTCAGGAAGAACATTTTTACTGGGAGCTCAAAATACATAATACGAAAGATTTTTACAATTTTGTTACGGAAAATCAAAACCGCAGCTCTACTGAACATAATTTTACAGGAGAGATAAAAAACCTTGTGAGGGGAGTGATTTTCAACAGATTCAGATCATTTTTTTTGGGTGTAGTTTGGTGTGTCAGTTTAAGGACTACTATGCCAAAGAAAAGATAGCGCTATGTACGACGGATGTCCAGAAAGTAAGAGTACTCGATTTTTCTAATTTGAAAAAAAATTATTTTTATGTTTTCTACAATTATTCAAAAATAAGTTGACAGAAAACACAAAACGTTTTCAAAAATATACATAACACTTGAAGTTTATTCTAAGTATTCACTGTCAGAGATAGATTTTTGTAAGGTTATAATAAGGTTGGATTTGGAAAAACAATCAAATATTTTCTATCCCTGATATTCTAAATTTAAATACTCAAATACAAATATTTCATGAACTTAAATAATTCAGATTTTGGGTGAAAAATTGTTAAACGTTCATTTTCTTCAATTAAATATGCACATATAAAGGCATAAAAAAGTGTTTTATAAACGAAACTCAATTTTGCTAAAAAGTGGAGTTGGGCAGTTTTAGCTTCCCACAGCTCAATTAATCGAATCTTCCAATAAAAAAAAATAAAAGTTATCTGCAATGAGGTTTCTTAAGCTGAAAACCATGAATCATGTAATAATAGGTTTTTTATCACGAAAGGCGAAATCGTAAAGACCATTTCACAGTTCCACATGAATGAACTTCTACAATCGCTGTTGAGATTGATATCTGAAACTGTTTTGTGCTAACATGTGGTTATATTAATACTCGGCTTATCAGCGGATTGTGCCTTATCTTAACTGGTTTCCAATTGGGCTGCAACGCTCCAAACGCCTAATCTTATTATTATGGGAAGTGAAAATAAAAGAGAAAAATAAACATATAATTTATGTATAATGTATATGATACGTGTATGTGCGTTGATTTGCTTTGCATAGAAAATATTGACAATTTTCAAAAGATGTTATAATAAGATGACTACGTTTTATAATAATCGATTTATTATCTACGATTAAACTAAATGAAATTATAGAAAATATTTCTTTTGAGAAAATCAGCTATCACTTGTTAAAATCGTATCATTTGTTAAAGTTTGGTAATGAGAGACAATTATTATCTTTTAATGCAAGAAGATAGGGACATGTTGGCGTTAAGCCAAAAGATTCGGTTTTGTTTTATTTTTTTTTTTGAAGCAATCCAATTAGAAAAGATTTATTATTATCTTTGGGGTTTCGTAGCGCTGGACGAAAAATTTTCTAAACAATTTCTGGTTGACCCTAGGATGCTATAGCTGTTCATAGAACACTATCGGAAATTTTAAACTTGCACTGGACAAGTCGAATTTTAAAAATGTATAAAAAATTCCTAGTTGACTTAGGACGCCACTCTGATTGTACTTTTTAATAAATCGACTATCTAGAAAGTGGAAAAATTCAGTTCGAGATGAAAAAATATGTTTTGAATAAGCGATAGCTATTTATAGGCCACTGTCGGAAAATTCAAATTTTCACTTGACATGCCGAACTTTAAAATTTTCTAAAAATTTTCTGGTTGATCCTAGAATGCCACTTAGATTTCTTTCCCCAAGAAATCGGCTATCTATAAATCAAGGAAATTCTCTCTGAGATGACAATAAATTGCGAAAAAGTCATAGCTATTTATGGACCACTACCGAAAAATTCGAATTCTCACATGACGCACCGAAATTTAAGATTTTTCCAAAAATTCCTGATTGACTTTAGGACGCCACTTAGATCGTATTCTCCAAGGTATCGACTTTATAGGAGGTGAGAAAACTCTTTTTTAGCTGACAAAATGAATTGCGAAAAAGCCATAGTTATTTAGAGGCCATTATCGGAAAAATTGAATTTTCATTTGACACACCAAAATTTGAAATTCTCTGAAAATTTCCTGGTTGATCCTAGGATGCCACTTAGATTGTTTTTTTTTAAGGAATCGGCTATCTAGAACTCGATAAATTCCTTCTGATATGACAATGAATTGCAAAGGAGCCACAGCTATTTATAGACGAACTTCGGAAATTTTGAATTCTCACTGGACACGCCGATTTTTAAAAATGTCTAAAAAATCCTGGTTGACTTAGGACGCCAGTCAGATTGTATTCTGAAATGAATCGACTATCTCGAAAGTGAAAAAATTCTGTTCAAAATGAGGAAATAAGTTTCGAATAAGCTATAACTATTTGCAGAACACTGTCGGAAAATTAAAATTTTCACATGACGCACAGAAATTTAAGATTTTCGAAAAAATTCCTGATTGACTTTAGGACGCTACTTGGATTGTACTCTCCAAGAAATCGGCTATCTAGAACTCGAGGAAATTATTTCTGACATGACAATAAATTGCGAAGGAGCCGTAGCTATTTATAGACCATTATCTGAAATTTCGAATTTTCACTTGACGCGCCGAATTTTAAAAATTTCGAAGAAATTCCTGGTGGACTTGGGACGCCACTTAGATTGTATTCTCTCACAAATCGACTATGTAGAAGGCGAAGAAGTTCTGTAAAAGATGGGAAAACAAGTTTCAAATAAGCGATAACCATTTCTAGGCCACTGTCGGAAAATTCGAATTTTCACTTGAAAGACCGAAATTCAAGATTTTCCAAAAAATTCCTGGTTGACTGAGGACGCAACTCAGATTGTACTCTCTAACGAATTGACTATCTAGAAGGTGAAGAAATTCTGTTTGAGATGAGAAAATAAGTTTCGAATGAGCTATAACAATTTGTAGGCTACTGTCGGAATATTCAAATTTTCACTTGCCACACTCAATTTTCAAATTTTCTGAAATTTTTCTGGTTGATTCTAGGAAACCACTTATTTTCTCGAAGAAATCGCCTATCTAGAACTCGAAGGAATTCTTTCTGAGATGACAATAAATCGCGGAGAAGCCATAGCTGTTTAGAGAACACTTTTAGAAATTTTAAATTTTCTCTGGACATGCCGAATTTTAAAAATTTCTAAAAAATTCCTAGTTGACTTAGGACGCCACTCAGACTATATTCTCTGCAAAATTGACTATCTAGAAGGTGAATAAATTCTGTTTGAGATGGGAAAATAAATTTCGAATAAACTATAACAATTTGTAGGCCACTGTCGGAAAATTCGAATTTCCACTTGACACGCCGAAATTTAAGATTTTCAGAAAAATTCCTGATTGACCTTAGGACGCCACTTAGATTGTATTCCACAAGAAATCGACTATCTAGAAGGCGAGAAAATTCTTCTTGAGATAACAAAAAAATTGCGAAGGAGCCATAGCTATTCATAGACCACTATCGGCTATTTATAGGCCACTGTCGAAATTCAAGATTTTCCAAAAAATTCCTGATTGACTTTAGGACGCCACTTAGATCGTATTTCCAATAAATCGACTATCTAGAAGGTGAAGAAATTCTGCTCGAGAAAAAAGAATATATTTCGAATAAGTGATAGCTGTTTATAGACCACTATCGTAAAAATCAAATTTTGACTTGACACACCGAAATTTAAGATTTTCAAAAAAATTCCTGGTTTATTTTAGGACGCCACTTAGACTGTATTCTCCAAGAAATCGACTACCTTTAAGGTGAGGGAGTTCTTTTTGTGATGAAAGAACAAATTTGCGAAGAAGCCATAGCTATTTATAGACCGCTATCGAAAATTTCGAATTTTCACTTGACACATCGAATTTATTAATTTTCTAAAAAATTCCTGGATGACTCAGGACGCCACTCAGAATATCTTCTGTAACAAATTGACCATCTAAAAGGTGAAGAAATTCTGTTTAAGGCGAGAGAAGAGGTTTCAAATAAGCGATAACTATTTGTAGGCCATTGTCGGAAAATTCGAATTTTCACTTCACACATCAAACTTTAACATTTTCTAAAAATTTCCTGGTTAATCTCAGAATGCTACTTAGATTGGCCACTAAGAAGGCGGCTATCTAAAACTCGGAAAAATTCTTTCTATGGTGACAATAAATTGCGAAGAAGCCATAGCTGTTTATAGAACTCTATCGGAAATTTCGAATTCTTACTTCACACGTCGAATTTCGAAAATTTCACAAAAAAATTACTGATTGACTTAGGATGCCACTTAGATCGTATTCTCGAACAAATTGACAATCTAGAAGGTGAAGAAATTCCGTTGAAGATGAAGAAATAGGTTTCGAATAATCGATGAATATTTATGAGCCACTGTCGGGAAATTCAAGTTTTCACTTGACATACCGAAATTCAAGATTTTCCAAAAAAAAACCCTAATTGACTTTAGGACGCCACTAAGATTGTATTTTCCAAGAAATCGATTATTTGGTAGGCGAAGAAATTCTGTTCTAGATAAAAACATAAATTTCGAAGAAGCCGTAGCAATTTATAGGCCACTATCGGAAAATTCGGAATTTTCACTCGACACATTAAAATTTAAAATTTTTGAAAAAATTCCTAGTTGACCCTAGGAAGTCGCTTGGATTGTATTCTCTAAGAAATCAACTGGAGCTACGAAATCCTGAGAAGGAAAGTGAGAGAAAATGATGGGTATTAAGGGGAAATGAGGGGAAGTGAGAGTAACTATGGGGGGATGAGGGCAAGTGGTGGGAAGTTACAAGAAATGTGGAGAGTAGTGGGTAATGATGGTAACAGATTGGTAGTGAGGGGAATTGTCTAGACAGTAAGGGGAAGTAAGGGGAAGTGGGCGATGTTTGGTCAAATTAGGGGAGTTTTGGGGGAATGAGTTGAAGTGTGCAGAAGTGAGGGGAAGTGAGGGGTAGTAAGGGGAAGGGAGGGGAAATATTGAAAAGGTTTTTTAGGTAATTAGACAGGGGAGGGGCATATTTGAACAACTTTCTGAAAGGCTCAATAAGCTATGGTACTCTTTTTTGTAGGCGCCTTCCGCCTACTGTTACTTATTTTTAAAATTATTATTTAGATTATTTTTTTTTCAGAGAGGCGAATGATATCGCAGAGAGCTACTCAAAATCGAGATTAGATTCGAATTCGGAGACTTATGACATGAATCATGAAAGGCGTGGAGTGGCTTTAATCTTCAATCACATTCATTTTGAAAAAATGACTCCAAGAAATGGCACAATCAAGGATTGCACGGACTTGAGAAGAATTTTGAAGCGCCTTGGTTTCGAAGTGCGTGTTTACACCGACAAAAGTGTCAAGAATATTCACCAAGTATTAAAAGCAAGTAAGCACTTTCAATCTTAAAATTTAACTTAGAAATCAATTTTTGATATTACTACTGACAAGAACAGTTTTTTTCATTTTAAAAGAAAGTTATTTGAATCAAATATGTCTACATATTTTTAAGTCACTTGAGTTTTCCAAGAAAAATAAATACACAGCCCATTTTCAAAAAATAAACATTATATTCACAATTTTACTTTTTTGTTAATTCATGAAAATATTTTCATAATTAAGTTGAATAAGATTCTATTCGCACTGCTGTAGCTTCCTCTTACTCAGGAAATTCATTGTCTTTTTTTAACAGCGCTGTGCCAACTTCATCATCTAAGTTTATTGTCTATTCTTCTTCAATTCATGAAAAAACTCAGTAGATTTATCTGTATTTTAAAATTTATAAAACAAACTAATTTTCTTAAAATAAATTATTGTGTATTTCACTATTTTTCAGAGAATTTCTGTATTTTCTAACCCTTATGTGCCTTTGTATATTCTAAAACATTTCTGAAAATCTTAGCAAAATATTTATATTTTTCAAATTGAACAGCCGCCGAATTTAGTACTATGTAATATTGGTCACGTGACACTGGTACATGTCCTTAAACAAAATATTGTTGAAGAAATTTAATTTAGCTCAAATCATAATTAAATTGATATCAGCTTTAGATTGAGAAGAGTATAATTCTATAATATTAGAACGAGTTTAAGTAATTTCTTTTACCCAGCTATGATTAACCATATTTTTCTCCATTAAACCATCCTAACTAGGCTCAAAAATTCAAATAAAAGGTCTTTAACAATATGTTTAATTGAAATTGTTTATGCTTTAGGAGTTTCTCGTATAAAAATAGTTGGATGGAAACGGCGCTACTTTGGCATTTTCGCGCGATCGATTCTGAGCGGAATATTGCGGTACTTTAACTTGTTTGCGTACTGCATGTGGAAAGAATCTAGCGAGTGAAAAGGAGAGCAGTAGAGAGGAAAAGCTACTTGTTCCGGTGGATTGATAGCGTCCGTAAATCCAGTACCTGAACCCGAAATGTTTCTCTTTAAAATCGCATGACCCATTCCTCTTCAGGCACAGTACGAAGTTGTTAAAGATACGATCTTAAAAACTTTATGTATTTTAAAGGGGCGTTCGTGTCTCCTGTAAACATAGATGCAGTAAATATGCCCAAGTGAACTTCTTGACTTTCAAAAACAGTTCAAACTGTCTCGACTACTTCAATTATAATCTCTCTCGGAAACATGCCCAAGGAAAAGAAAAACTAGATGGCATCACATTGAAAAAAATAAGACGAAGTAAAAATATTAATTTGGAATTATTTGAAGTAAGATTTGTCATACTTTGTGGAAATTTATTTGAAAAATGCAATTCTTCGCTGCTTTGAAATATTCAGAACTGTTTGTTTGGAGACATTAGAATGACAGTTGGATAACAAAAATAAAGAAATTTTTCAGGATCAAAAAAAAGGTTTCCGAAACAGGCTTTCAAATATAAAATTTTGAATCGTACTATGGTCAGGAATAGATAACGAATCATATGGTAGCCGAGGAGTCGACCTGATTATGAATGAAAGAGCAAAACAGCATGCTAAAAAGTAAGATTATTATGGGCTAGAATAAAAGTGGGAATCGGAAGGCTATTCATTATAGCATGCTATCCTCCTGCTTATGGTGGCAGTAGTGATGTGAAAGATATGTTTTGGGATTTGTTAGATGATATTCTAGGCACTTGCGATCCTGCGGAAAGAATCATCCTACTCGCAGATGTGAATTGTTATCCTGGTGTTTAACGCGGAGATATAGACAGCACTGTGAAAACTACAGATCTCTCCCTTTGAGGTATCATTTTTTGCGTATCCTGTTTTTGAATGGGATAACTTTATGCAGCTATTTTCAATGTGAAACAAATAACTCTGAGGTCTCACCAGAGGTCTCATTTCAGTACCACTCAAAACTGTTTTTTTTCTGAGTCTTATTTTAATAACTGTAATGAGCCCTGAAATAATACTTTTTTTTACAGTGAGGGCACTTGGTCATTTCGGAGACACAAACAAAAATCGGAAACAGGAAAAAATTCATTGGCTTATGCACAGGAAAATGCTCGTTCATTGGAAATAGTTGGTTCAAACATAAAATGATCCACATGTATACTTGGTGAAGAGGCAAAAGTCACAGTATGATTTAGTTTGTTGTAGTAGATAAGAGATTGAGCGGGCTAGTAAGAAATACCTGTACAAGGGTTGTGAGAGGATCTGAATGTGGAAGGGATCACTACCTTATAGTTTCAAAAATGAACCTGGGTCAAGGATAGAGAAGAGGAACAAATAATAATGAGTCGAAGCAGAAGCAAGTTAAAATAAAATTAAGAATTTGTGGAAACCAGAAGTACAAATAGTATATCTTGAAAAGCTGCATAAATATTTAGGTCATTATATGGTAGACTGGAAGATGGAATAATGCAATAAAAATGTAGAGGGTGCATGGACAATACTACGGGATAGCATTTTCAAGAGTACATCTGAAGTGTGCGGTAATGCGGTTGTAGGAAGAAAGACTGGAGATGCTGGGTGAAATGATGAGGTCCGCGTGACTGTTAACGAAGATAAGCAAGCATACTCGAGAAAGCTGAATATTAAAGGTCTTAGCAATAGACTAGACTAGAAAACGATTAGAGGGATAAAAAAAGAAAATCCAAAATACTAGTCAAAGAAGGCAAGAAGAAAATCAATGCGGGAGAAGATAAAAAATTGCAAAATGATTTTAAAAGGAATGAAAAATCATTTTGGAAATGGTTCCAAAAGATCGAGAAAGGAAGTACTAGTACTGAGGTAGTCGGAATTAAGAATGCTGATAGTGAAGTGGTGTGGGATATGGACAAGACGAAAGACTGCGTGAGTAATTAGAAGACTGGAAGACAGAATCAGCTAATACAAATGTGGAACGTGCATAGACAACACTACAAGATAACATCTTTAAGAGTGCATCTGAAGTGTGCGGTTCTACAGTTGTAGGAAGAAAGACTGGAGATGCTGGGTGGAATGATGAAGTCCGCGTGGCTGTTAACGAAAACAAGTAAACATGCTCGAAAAGCTGAGTATTAAAGGTCTGAGCAATGAGGTGTGGAGTAAACTCGCAAATGATTATAGGGATGAAAACAGAAAAGCAAATATACTAGTCCAAGGAAGCAAGGATAACATCAAAGCGGAATAAGATGAAAAAATGCTTAATGATTTTGAAGGGAATATTAAATTATTTTGAAAATAGGTTAAGGAGGTTGGAAAGAGACGTACTAGCGCTGACTTAGTAGGAATTAAGAATACTCATGGCAAAATGGTATGGGTTTTGGAAAAAGTGAAAGGCTGTGTGAATAATGAGAGGACTGGAAGACAGAATCAGGCAATACAAATCTATAGGGTGTATGGGCAATACTACGGGGCAGCATCTTCAAGAGTGCATCTGAAGTGTGCGGTACTGCGATTGAAGGAAGAATGACTGGAGATGCTTGGCGGAATGATGAAATCCGCGTGGCTGTTAACGACAGGAAGCAGGCTTTCTCTTCTAGGTTGAATATCAAATGTCTTAGCAATGTGAAGAAGACTAGACTAGAAAATGATCAGAAGAATAAGAATAGAAAAGCGAAAATACTTGCCAAAGAAAGCAATGATGAAATCAAAGCGGAAGAAGACAAAAAAAATGCATAATCACTTTGAAGGAAATAAGAAGTTATTTCGAAAATAGGTTAAGAAGATTAAGAAAGGACGTACTAGCACTGAGTCTGTAGGAAATAAGAATGCTGACGGTGAAATGGTATGGAATATGGGTAAAGTGAAAGACTGTTCGAGTGATTTTCTCATTATATTGTGTAGAGGTCAAGCCATGAAGCATTACAACTATGAAACAGAAGAGGATACATTAGACAATCTTATTGCGGGTAGCGAAAGACGAATCGATATCTGTGACATTATATCCGCAATTGAGAAGCTGAAGAATGGTAGGGCTGATGGTGTGGAATGTATCACCCTTAAAATGCTTAAGAGCGGTGGCGGCCATTTGTTTGTGTGGCTAAGCAAAGGGTCTCGGAAGACCAATGTGGATTTATGTTAGGGAGATCATGTGCGGATCAGATATAACATCTTTATGAGCGATATCAAATAAATTGTTAGCACCATCCCTGAAAGCTTTTTCTCTCGCCATTTGAGACCCTGAATTTTCGCAGCTGATTCTAAAAAATCGCAAATTCTTCCACTTTTCATGTAAACACTGAATTTTCTTTACAATGTTATCATCGCGACTCGTTGGAATTCTACCCCAAAAGGTGAGAAATATTTTAAGCAGCCCTTCTGCGTATAATAGACCCTCGAATAGAACTCGACAATCGAAGTCAGGAAACACTTGGTCGCAAAAAATACTCGCGAAAAGAATCCACTTTTTAGTCGCAAAATATTATACTCGTAATGAAAACGCAAGCCAAATTCAATGATTGCATCTACTTATTCACTGCATTCACTCATTCATATTTTCTTCCGACCGTTGAAAACAAAAGACTCTAGCGAATTACTAGAATGGCGTGATTTCTTCCACGTAAATCCTGTGGGGAATTCCAAGGCTCATGTTTTGTGGGCGAATATTAACCGATTTGGCTAAAACTTGGCGTACTTTCATTTTTTGAGCATACGAACAAATTCTGGTGGTAGTCACAAGCGAATTGATTGAAAAAAATTTACTCTGTGAATAAGAACCAACCTAGTCCGCACAAATCGAAGAAATTTTTTTTTCATTTGAGCCACCCTATTGTACGTTGTACGCTATTGCCAATAAAATCGATTACTCGCAGACATTTACAGATCATAAAATACGTAATGTACACATTAATAGTAACAAGGCTTTATTACTTAGTCGTGATGGACATCTTGATAGTAGAAGATCCGCCTTTAAATTAAGTACTACTTACCAAATTTATGTCTTCAACTATGTTGCAATAAAACAGCCGTAAGAAAAAGAAGCAAATCCTTTCAAGGAATAAAAACCGGCTATCTTACTTCCGACAAGAAATATTTCATGAATTAAACACGGAAAAAATAATATAAGCACCATATAGAGATCAGCTGATTACTTCACTTACTAACAAAAAATAAATAAAATAAAGAATGCTATTGTCATTTCAGATAGTTTCATACTTTGTGACATGGGTATTCCGTTTTCTTTTTAATTTATGAAAATTTTGTTTCTATAGATTGAGAAAATACTGCCGGAAAGGTTCATACGACCATGATAAATAAATTTTTGAAATATCTTGGTGGGTTAAATGTCTCAATTATTCCGGGTGTCGCAATTACTGCGGTACTCATATGCTTCATACTCAGAGTAAACAATCAGAAGAACAACAACTGTAAATGATTGATAAATTCATGGCCATTTTTACATTCTTACGCTTGAATTGAAAAAACTTTCAAAAAATCTTCCACCTCGAATTGGAATGGAAACGAATAAAGCGAACGATGTAAAAAATCTCTATAATTATCTTAGCGCTGAAGAAAAATAATTTTCCATAAAATATTTTTTACAAGTAACAACTCAAGAGTCCAGATGCCGAAGAAACTGAAGAGAGTGACGAATATGATTGGGAGTAGTTTGGGATTTTGGATCCGCAAAAGTGTTACATACTCCTTACTTTTATGCTTGGTGGCAGTAGTTGGCGGTGGTAATAGAGACAGGCATGGGTATCTATTTTGTAGGATAGAAAGACAGGGAACGATTAGGGAAGCGAATCTGGGGATTTCCACAGAAAAGCGTGAAACGCAGTGTCACTAGCGATGCTGGGGGAATTGCTAGGCCCCGTGCCATGGGTACCTAGGGATTCATCTTGGAAGATAGAAAAGGATAAAGTGATGGTTTGAACGAGGGAAAAGGATCTGGGGAATTACCAGAGGGAAGAGTGAGAGGAAGTGTCCCTAGGGAAACTGGAAAATGGCTGGGCCACGTACTGTGCGTACCCTGGGAATTTATCTCGTAAGATAGAAGAGGATGATACGATGGTGTAAGCGAGGGAGATAAAAAGCGTAATGACGCGCAGGCCAATGATGTTGGTCACTTAACTGAGCGGATGACCAGCCCTGAGAGTGAGAGAGAGGTAAAGTGACGTCACGGGGTGTGTCGTTATGGGTTTGTCGTTCAGTGGGTGAAGAGGGTGAGGATCCAGCCGAGTACAGTTGGTGCGCCCGTCGTCTCTGTGGAACAGGTGAGCTGGTATGCCAGCCGACCCGTAAATGGAGTATTTTGGAGTATATAAGTAGAGACACAAGGGTTACTTAGCTATGTTCAGTATTTTATTCTAACGAATTCAATGTACAGCGGTTCGCAAGCAGAGGGGATGACCAGTCCTGAGTGTTAGCTTTTTATATCAGAGCGGGTAGCCAGCCCTGATCTTAATGCCGTTCCGTCGCGAAACACGCCTCTTTATGTCCGTCGCCCCTCGCGAGAGTCGTCAGAAGCTGATCGGAGTGGGAAGGAGCGAGTGGAGGGAGATGCGCGCGTTTGAGCTTCGTCGGCGCTGCACTCGCGGCTCTCATCTTGTGCTCGTTACAAAGTAGGGAGTACTGAGTGACACTGGTAAATAGTATCGCTCATCCATTCGATTTGGCTACATATTTACAATTTGAGACAGTAAATCTTGCTCTTTGATGCTGATCTTTGATGCTGCTTTGATGCTGCTCTTTGATCTGATTTTCTCGAAGAGTAAAGATTACTCTGTGGTTGCGCGGAAGGCTCCGTAACTGGGCCAGCGAGTAATATTTCATCGGTTTTCCTAGTATATTTTACAGGGTACATTTTTCCGTTTAGGATAAAAATTTACCACCTCAGGATAAAGTGTCTTTTTATAGAGGCGGCATCATAAATAAAAAAAAAATTCTTATTCGAAAGGTTAATATGGGTAGCTTTTATTTAGTGAAATGAGCAAAGTATAAGAACCTTTCAATTATCAAAAAGTGTACGAATAAATTTTGAATTTTATGTATTGAGATCGATATGAAATCTAATGGTGGCGCAGAGTTAATTATCGATTGGCTAAAAGCACCACAAATCGCTGCGTTAATCGTGAATAATAACCATTAGGCACCTAATGGGATCGTGAGAGCGACGGGTAACTGGGGATGAAGGAGGAATAGATTACGAGACAGGGATGATAAAGTGTACAAAGTATAATATCCACGAAATGCATTATGTGGATAATTGCGAGTACGGTAATATAATGCAATGCTCGTGAACCTTTCTCTTAATTCGACTTGAAAGCAAAAACTCTGAAGAACAACTGTTGTTTCCTGATATTGGAAATTTTCAGTGATGGGTGAGTTACTTTCTAAGCAGAACTACAGGTCGCTTCCATTACATCGTGAAAAAAGTAACTAGTTATTGTTATTGTCACCGATTCATAATGTAACCTTTTCTTAGTTACTTTTTCGGATACTTCAGTATTTTAGATATATA
>JAUMHM010000005.1:6507361-6533293 GCA_032362435.1 Melikaiella ostensackeni
TCCGAGGCTGAAACGTTTGCCAAACTCATACTTATATAATTCACTGCATGTTATATCACATAATCATAAGACCCTATAGCCATTATAAAAAGTTTCTGAAAACGACAGTAAAAAGGATCCCTTGGTTCCAGAAGAATCGATTGAACTACAATAATAATACATTTTATTGCAGAGTAAGGAAGTTATGGTCATATATTATATTAAAAAAATGTGTTTCTTATCTGTGTGTTTTTATTCTTCATTAACATACTTCAGAGTTGATGCAACAATAGAAAAGATTCATTAATTCGAGGCAAATCGTTTAACCTTTAATATTCATACATTTTAATAAAGAGTGAAGAAGTTATTGTCATTTATAATATTTGAAAAATAGGCTTTTTATAGTAAAACTTTCTCCATGAATATAACTCAAAGTTGATGCAACAACAGAAAAGATTTCTTGATTCGCGACGAATCAATTGACCTGTAATATTAATACATTTGATTGAAGAGTAGGGAAGTTACGGTCATTCATTATATTTGAAAAATGTGTTTTTATTCTTCATTAAAATAATTCAAAGTTGATGCAACAATAGGAAAGATGCATTGATTCGAGGAGAATCGATTGATCTTCAATATTCATACATTTTAGGGATCGTTCACATATTACGTGACAGGTTTTTCTTTTGTTTATATCGTTGTGTTCTTTCAAATTTCACGGCAATTTCGTTCACGTCTTTATTTGAAGAAGAGAAAAACGCGTCAGGTAATATGTGAACGATCCCTTATTGAAGAGTAAAGAAGTTATGGTAATTTATAATACTTAAAAAATGGGTTTTTATAGTAAAACTTTCTTCATTATTATAATTCAAAGTTGATGAAACAAAAGAAAAGATTTCTTGATTCCCCGCGAATCAATGGACCTGTAATATCAATACATTTTATTGAAGAGTAAGGAAGTTATGGTCACTTGTAATAATTTGAAAATAGGCAAATTGATTGACCTTCAGCATTCATACATTTTATTGCAGAGTAGGAAAGTTATGGTCACTCGTTATAATTGAAAAATGTATTCTTCATCTGTGTGCTTTTAACCTTCATTAACATAATTGAAAGTTGATGCAACGATAGAAAACATTATAATTATAATTAAATTATAATTGAAAAATGTGTTTTCCATGTATGTGGTTTTATTCTTCATTAACATAATTCAAAGCTGTTGCAACAATAAACATGATTCATTGATTCGAGGTGAATCGATTAACCTTTAGTATTCATAAATTTAATTGAAGTGTGAGGAAGTTATGATCATTTGTAATATCTTGAAAATAGGTAAATTGATTGACCTTCAATATTCATACATTTTATTGAAGAGTAAAAAAGTTATGGTTATTTATAGTATTAAAAAAATGGGGTTTTTATAGTAAAACTTTCTTCATTAATATAATTCAAAATTGATGCCCAAACAGAAAAGATTCCTTGATTCGAGACGAGTCAATTGACCTGTAATATTAATACATTTTATTGAAGAGTGAGGAAGTTATGGTCATTTGTAATATTTTGAAAATAGGCTAATCGATTGACTTTCAGCATTCGTATATTTTATTGCAGAGTAGGAAACTTATAGTCATTTATTATATTTAAAAAATGTGTACTTATTCTTTATTAACATAATTTAAAGTTGATGCAACGATAGAAAACATTCATTGATTCGAGGTGAATCGATTCACCTTCAATATTCGTACATTTTATTGAAGAGTAAGGAAGTTATGGTCACTTGTAATATTTTGAAAATAGGCAAATTGATTTACCTTCAGCATTCATACATTTTATTGCAGAGTAGGGAAGTTATGGTCATTTATTATAATTGAAAAATGTGTTTTCCATCTGTGTGGTTTTATTCTTCATTAACATAATTCAAAGTTGATGCAACAAAAAAAATGATTCATTGATTCGAGGTGAAGCGATTAACCTTTAGTATTCATACATTTTATTGAAGAGTTAGGAAGTTATGGTCATTTGTAATATTTTGAAAATAGGTAAATCGATTGACCTCCAGCCTTCATACATTTTATTGCAGAGAAGGGAAGTTATGGTCATTTATTATACCTGAAAAATGTGTTCTGTATCTGTGTGTTCTTATTTTTCACTAACATAATTCAAAGTTGATGTAACTGTAGGAAAGATTCAGTGATTCGAGGCGAGTCAATCAACCTTTAATATTTATACATTTTATTGAAGAGTAAAGAAGTTATAGTCATTTATAATATTTAAAAAGTGAGCTTTTCATAGTAAAACTTTTTTCAATAATCTAGTTCGAAGTTGATGCAACAGCAGAAAAGATTTCTTGATTCGAGACAAATCAATTGATCTGTGATATCAATATACTTTATTGAAGAGTAAGGAAGTTATGGTCATTTGTAATATTTTGAAAATAGGCAAATTGATTGACCTTCTCACATTTTACTGCAGAGTAGGGAAGTTACAGTCATTTATTATATTTGAAAATTGTGTTTCTTATCTGTGTGTTTTTATTCTTCATCAGCAAAATTCAAAGTTGAGCAACAATAAAAATGATTCCTTGATTCGAGACGAATCGATTAACCATAATATTCATACATTTTATTGAAGAGTGTGGAAGTTATGGTCATTAATAATATTTGAAAGATGTGTTTCTTATAGTAAGACTTCCTTCATTAACATAGTTCTAAGTAAATTCAAAGATATAAAAGACTCCCTAATTTCAGGCGAATCGATTGACCTTCAATATTCATACATTTCATTGAAGAGTATGGAAGTTATGGTCATTTATAATACTCGAAAAATGTGTTTTTTGTAGCAAGACTTCTTGCATTAACATAATTCTGAGTAAATGTGAGGACACAAGAGACTTCTTGATACGAGACGAATCGATTGACCTTTAATACTTATACATTTTATTAAAGAATAGGAAAGTTATGGTCATTTAAAATTTTGAAAAATCTGTTTCTTCTAGTAAAAATTGTTTCATTAACATAAGTCAAAGGAATAGAAGAGACTCGTAAACTATAGACTGAAAGAATCATTAATGCCTCCTCTATGGGGAAGAACACATATTAGCTAATTAATAATAATGAGGAGGCAAAGTGCTTATTAAATGAACACCATGCACTGATTTAATGAACCCCATGCACTTATAAATACAAAGTGGAAACATCAAAAATCGAGTTAACAGCTAGTTTACTCAATTCTACCTTGAAAACACTGATACACGGTTCAATTAAAAAAATATATACATTGAAGAATTTTCGGTATTTTTCTATATTAAAAGGATTCAAGTTCGGATTTCATTTGTCATATGTAGAGCGTTTTATGGGAAAGGAAAAAGGTGAAGGTTAGAAGGGAAAGGGATAAAAATTGGACAAAAATTGGGTGGGATGGTGAATGCAAAGAGAAGAAAAAGGAAGTTAGAGAAGCATATAAAGACTGAAAGAAAAGAAAAAGGAATAACACCAAAAGAACAAGTAAGGGTGAGAGGGAAATGGCGGAATGGATGAATGAAGGAATGAGGGAATATAGGAACATAGAAACTATGATGTAGTGGACATAGTTCGCATTTTCTAGGCCCTTGTGGCCGAAAATGAACATCTTATTATATATATCATATTTGACAACGGTGCGGTAATAGAAGTGCTATCGTCTCTAACTTTTCCACCAAAGGCTATGACCTATTTTTGAAAAAGGGTCATGAAAAAAAGTACAATGAGACTGTTTCTTAAAAACATTTAAATCAGCAAAACGATAGATTTTCCTTCATAATTTTGTATAAGATACATATAAAAAAAATTTGAAATTCTAGTGACCAACTCTAGCAAAGTTTCCCCTATGTATCCTGGAAAGTAATGTAGTCGATCCCTTTAATACTATACGCTCTAGGGACTGAAATCTAGAGACTAGAATAGACTCTCCTCTACTGGTTAGATGATCGCTGCAAGTAAACCGTGCCATATCAATGCTTCTCCAAGACGACGTTGTTATGATACTCTAACGCGAGTTGAAATGAGCTTACGGAGTTTTGGGAGCTGGTGAACCGTGGATAAACTCAAATAGGACGCCATCTTGTGTTATATGCTTTCACAATTCCGGATAAAGGTGGTTACTTGCCACGAAATATGCATCAAGTTTGTTCTTCTCATGTACATAATGGGATTCTTTACTTTTCAGGAGAGTTTCGAGTGTAAATAGCGCACTCTGAAAAAATCTAGGGTATGAAACGGAAAAGAAGTTTTCACCAATAATGTGTTGTATTTCGCTACACATGTATTCCTTGTTTTTAGAATGTCCCAGCATAACAGAATAGCATAGAATTTATCATCAAATTAACAATAACGACACACTAAATCTGGAGGTATCAATTTGATCTGCAGCAGAATGATCCCAGAGTGTAACAGTATTTGGATTTTTTCATACTGAAACGAATTTTCGTATCAATTAAATACCGTTCGACCAAAAACAAAATCTTCAGATTTATTGTGAGAAAAAGGTTACAAGTTGTACAATGTAGGTACTAGGCTCAACAAAAAACCTTCAACTTTAATAAAACATTTGTGTTGAATAGAATTGCTAAAATAACTAAGAGAAACATGTGGATAATACGCTTGTGTTAAAATTTTTGGTACTCTAATTATTTTGAGTTATCATTCCCTATATCATTGATTTCAGACACATCTGAATTCGCGCATTTATTATAGAAGTTTCTAGTTCAGTTCATTATGAAATTTTTAATTTTGAACATGTTAAGCTTATCATAGATATCTTTTGTGTATGTATATCTAAATACATTTCCTATTATCTTGAGACATTTGTTTGGTAACTTGGAATATACTATAATTAGTATCGATTATATTGGACCAATATGGAGCAGAGTAGATCAGTACTTGCCTGATAAGTAGTTAATATTAGAGCATATTTTATTGGATAAGGTTAGAGCAGACTTATGACTAAGATAGATTTTTTTCCTAGGTAGCGAGCTTGAGTCATCCACGGCAAAGGATGACCATCAGCAATAATCGTTTAGTTGACCATGGATCTTCCTCTTGTAAATATGATGGCTTCTGTTTTAAGAACATTCGGTTTAATTTTTCATTTGTGAAAAAATTTAAAGCATCGGTCAAAGTGCTTTGAAGATGCCTACATATTGTATCGACACGATAAGATCAGCGGTGGTAAACATTATCATCAGCGAATAATACTATTCTACTGCCCTTCGTGAACGTGGATGTTATATCCTTTAGAAAATGAATCAAATGGTACCAAACCAAGCACTGACCACTGTGGGACTCCAGCTGCAGTTGTTATGATTGTGTATTGTATATTATCAGCTTGTGCATAACATTTTCTATTTGATAGTCACTAACGTATAACGCATATGAGTTATTTAAGAAAGTCTACTTTTATCAGTTTAAATAGAAGTCCTTGATGCCAAACGGAGTTAAAAGCTTGTTCAACATTTATAAACACCATTCATGTGTGCTCATTTATGTTAAAATTTTATGAAGAAGATTCACTAGGCGGCCTAGCATAATGTTTTCACTAATTGTGTGTTGTATTTCGCTACGTTATTTTGATAATTTAACCATTATGTTGAAAATCCAATCGTTATGCTGATAACTCAATTATTACGTTGGTGAATGCAACCATTACCTAGGTGAATTGAATCATTATGTTGGTAAAAGGGAAGTACATATAACACGTCTTTCCCTTGTTTCTATTTTTTTTACGTAAATACGTATTTCTCCTGTTACTATGTTTTGTATTCATCGTTTTCAGAATGCTCTGCTTTACCTCACTCTACCATAGCAGGGAAATGCCATTTCGTATATTACTGACTAATGTAATTGACCTACACTGGTTTATTCGCGTCCGCTTTTTAACATGTATTCATCACTCATCAGATGCGTTCGTTCGCTGATGTCATTGCAACATGTCGCTCACATCGCACTCATTTAATGCTTCATGCAATCTTTCAATCTAAAATGTTGTTTCTGCGTTGCATGAATGCACGAAAAACCTATCGTAAAATACCATATAGAAGTATGAGGCTTTGAAATTGATTGTGAAAATAATACTATTTCTTTATTCTGTTTTTGTTTTTAAGGTTTGGAGTCGCCTCAACTGTTATAATATAACTGGATCAACCATCTTTCTCGATATACATTTTAACGAACTTCCAAATTCGAAATTACCCCGACTACTTTTTTTTCACTTCCACCTGAGGAGTACGATTTTTTTAATTTTTGTCGTGGGTAATTTTCAGGTGGGCAGAGTTGAATTTTTTGCATTGAAACAAAAAAGACTTCAATAAGTAGAAATAGTAATCATAGTGCCATACCCAGTGTTGTTGTTAAATTTCACATTCATTTTATCCAGACCACTCTACTGTATATATTTGAGAAATAATTTTGAATCTTGTTGTTTTTATTCTATTTTGTTTTGAAATTTTCAAAAGAAATCTTAATCTGAGTTTCGGCAATGAGCCATAAAATAAAGTAAATTATTTTTAAAATTCTTGAATGAGCAATCTGGACTACGAAAATCGTGAAATTACAGTTTCCACAGCTGGGAAGTAAAATTAGTCCTCATTAATTCGTTAGAATCTTCTGAAATTGCGTCAGATATGAAGATTAATGAATGAGCCAGAAGTAAAACTTTGCGCTGTTGCAAGAATTTGGAACTAAAAGCATATCATTTTTCTATAAATGAAATTTATGGAGTTCATAATTAGTCATCAATAAACGAATGTTTGCTTTATTATTGAAAACTCCTGAGAAATTGTTGTTGAAATATTTTGATCCAAATTTTGTATATCTTTTTGCATAATGTTTATAAAAATACCAATTTCATTTTATTTTTTGTCGTGTACGTGCTATGACGGCTGACGACCTAGTTACGCCCAGGTGTCTCGAATATCAAAAGATGATTTTGACATATGCATTTCATATTTGCCAGACTCACGCCAAGAAATGGAAACGGGAATATAAAAAAATACCATTAGACATGAAGGGATATAAATACATTATTTTGAAATACATTTTCGTTTGCAAATGCAATGTTCTCGAGGGACTCAATAATATTTGAGTAAAAATTTTGCATTTAATGCAAAAAATTGAAAATTGGTAATAGAGATGTTAATGCAATACAACAGAGTATTGCTGCAATCTGGAAAAAAGTGGTGGTTGAATTCTTGTTCAAAAACTAAGCGAAAGTTTCATGAAAATTCTAGAAAGAAAAAATTATCCTCTGGGAAAGGTTGTTTCAACTATTAACCCTCCCAATGAACTTTTAGAACAAAACTTCAGCGTGATACTTCAAGACTTCTTGAAAACCTTACGATATAAAACATAGTCGGTAATTTCAGAAAATTTGTAATTAAAAAAATAGTTTCGAATGACTAGGTACTGATTCCTTTGGATGATTTGCAATGATTCCAAATATATCTTCAAATGATATAAAATTCAGAAACCCACTCGATGAAGTCAAAAGGAGTTTCTAAAAGGGATAGATTTCATTATGAACTCAACTTATTTTTGATTTAATGGAATGTGGTACTCCCATAGGTTCCGTTATTTCTCCGATTTCAGCTGAGATGGTTGTGGAGGATTTGGAAAATTTTGCATTTGCATTAGATGATATCTTTTTATGTATGTATGTTTGGAAACTGATTTAGAGGAATTAAATAATAGTTATGATAGTATGATTAATTACACTCAACAAGGAGTTTCCATGCACTTTTCATTCTTTTTTTTTCTTACCTTGAATTGATGGTTGGTTTTCTTGACTGTTCCTGTTTTCATATCAAAATCGTTTAAATCATGTTTAAAGATCAGTATCTAAAAAAATTTAGCGATGTGCTATGTGAAGGAGATACGTATAAGGAAGTCAAAAGGATCCTACCAGCAAAGTAATCAGGGAATTAAATAAAATGAATACTGTTATAATTAGAACAAATATTATCGATTCAAATCATAGTGAATTTTCGAAAAACAGTAATGGTCATGCACCCAGATTTCATAAATTGCCCGAAATTCACCAGATAAATACACCATCAACACCAGTTACATCTTTTGTGGGTTCACCTTTATACGATCTCTCTAGGTTTTTAAGTAATTCATCTAGAAAAATTTGAGGAAAAACTGCTACGTCTGTTGAAAATAGTTTTGATTTTATTGACAAAATCAAGAAGGTTGGTACGATTTCTGATGAATACGAATTTCTATCGCTGGATGTTACGTTCTTATTCACCAATATTCCAATTGAACTAATTATTGCTAACATTAGACTCAGATGGAATGATATTGAAATAAACACTAACTTGAAAAGAGATACTTTTGTTAGGCTAATAGAACTTTGTTTGAATAATGCATACCTTTTTTAATAATGAACTTTATAAACAGATTGACGGCGTACCTATGAGTTCACCTATTTCGGCAGGAGCGGCAGACCTGGTTATGGAAAACCTAGAAAGCAAAATTCTGAGAGCAATTCCTTACGAACTTACATTTTTCTACAGATATTTCGACGACATCGTTTCTTGTGCTCCTATTGACAAAATTTCAAATTTGTTAAATAGATTCAAGAATTTGTTTTCTGGAAGTTCTGCTAACCAGGCAAGTCTATAAAACAGCTGTATATTGATATAGAAAGTATACTTAGTCAGGTCGTTATTTGCATTTTGATTCATATACTCTATTCAAATATAAATCTAGAGTGATTAATTCTTTAGCTGATTGAGCAATAATTCTAGCAGATTCAGACTTTTGAGAAAAGAATGTACAATTAATTAAAGATACGCTTAAAGAAAATGGCAATCTTGGTGAATTATTTGATAAATATGTTAGAAGAAGAGAAAATTTCTAATCTTGATCAGTCAGAAAATATGGCACAGGTTGCATAAAACAGAAAAGATATTTTTGTAGTTCTTCCTCATGTTGAATATCTAAACAAGACCATGTTGAGGGTTTCCAAAATTTCAAATTGCAATTTTTGTTTTCGTGTCAGAGAAAGATGACTTTAAATACTTTAACAGCGGAAAGGACCCCCTGAAAGAAGGTAAAAAATAACAATTGGCTTATGGTGTTTTTTGCAAGGGCTGAAAAGGTGTTTCCATTGGACGAAAAGGTACAGACGCTGATTCTAGAATGAAAGAACACCGGAATGATTGTAAACATGATGACAGAACTACGGCTCATAATAAAAATACGCACAAACTTGACCATATCTTTGATTTCAAAGATTTGAAAATTTTTGAAATTGAAAATATTCTCGAAAAAAATTCATTTCTTATATCAACTGTTTAACAAATTTTACACGAATTTAACGGCATCTTACTAATGACTTACATTAGAACTTTGTTCTTCAGATTTAATGTTGTTTCTACTGATGAGGCCCACCGGCGTTAGCAAAAAACGTTCCGGTACCAAATTTTTGTAAATTTGTAGCGACGAATAATTTACGCCAGTACAGGAAAAACCGGTAGCATCTGTAATTATTGAATTTTATATGGCCAAAACTCATACCATCAAATTCATGTTTCTGTTTTTGTGGAGATTTGCAATTTATAACGTATTTTGGGCGTGATTTTTGTTTGAGTGTTGGACGTTGAAGAAGAATTAAAATTATGATTTATTCTGAATTTAATTTCTTATGTTAAAAAAAAAGAAGAATCCATGATAAAGATGTTAATAAAATAGAGTATTGCTGAAATCCGAGAAAAATAAAAACTAAATTCTTGCCCATAATCTACGCGAAAGTTACATGAAAATTCTATATGGACTCTTATAATAATGAACCGCAAAATTGGCAGTACATGAATAGAGCAATTGGAATACATTTTCTGCGAGAGGAAATTTCTGAATGATAATTTTTTAAAATGAAATTTCTCGTATCCCAAAATAACTCATTTCCTGAGCATTGCAGATGAAAGTTGCCGCTAAATAAATTAATGAAGACTTAATTTTGACAAAAATTAATGCTCCAGCTCTAATAGCACAGAAATGATGAACTTCTGAAAATTACCCTTTTTAATGAATTTTGTAATACACGTTTTCTCAAAATTGAGTTAGTTGAGTCTTCATTCGCCCTAAGCATAAGAAACAAAATATAAGAAGATTTTTTCATGTGTCATCCTTCCTTACTGAGAAATTGAAAAAAAGACATGTTTATTAAAATTCCGTAAAAGGGTAATTTCCAGAAGGCCATAATTTCGGTGCTAATAGAAATAGAGCAATGTTTTTTTACATATATCTACTCAAAATTATATCTTCTTTACTCAATTTACTGGGCAAATTTCACCAGTGATGGATAAGAAATAAGTTATCTTACGAAAACTAGAATTTTTTATGTGAAAAAAAATGATTCGCTCAAAATCGTCTTCAGAGGGCCATAGCTCCGAAACTTAAACAGACAGAACATTCGATTTTTTTCTGAAGCGAATATTATACAATTTAATTCTTGTACAGGTATCTGAGATTTGAGATGGACTGCGAAGAAGCACTTTTCAAAAAATTAACTTTTTTCACTTTATTTACCATTTTTTGAAAAATCGGAGGGTTTCAGTCCTTGCAAGATATTCAGCTCCTAGAGCACTTTTTAATATGCCTATCTGAATGGTTTGAGCCAATGGAATTTCACTTTTGATTTATTTTCATGAATATATGTTGATCAACCTCACAAAGAAATCAAAATGAAAATTTGAAAAAAAAAGTTTAATGAAAATTCCAGTTGTGTTATTTTCATTAAGCAAACGTGTTTATAGGTGTTAAACACTCGGGTTATTCTGATGAAAATAAATGTTAGTTTGCTGTCACGTGCAGTTCCGGCAGCCATTCGCATGTTTCCTAAAGTATAATTTATTGAGTGCAAACTTTTGGAGATGGCACTGCATTAAATATAATGCAGCAACATCTTCACAAAGTTCATCTGGCTTATTTATTTTTATGACCCGACCACTTCCTGACTAGAACTTTTCGGTTCTTTTATGCCAATCAGGACCCAATAAAGGCCTGGCTAAATACAAGATTGGGGCCTAACCAGACGTGCATAGTTTTTCCAGTCACAAAGAATGGAAAATCTGAACAGAGCAATAAAAGGTCCTAACTAGAACTTACTTATCCAGTTGTTCTAGTGAGGTTCTCACCACTGCCCTAATTGAAATGGGGACAAAATAGGCGATTTCCACATAGAATAACTTTGGTGCTATTAAAGCTACAGCAATGTTTGTTTTTAATTTACTGAAAATCGAGTCTTCCTTGCCTAACTCACGAGGAAATTTCACCAGTGATATATAGGAAAGAAGATTTTTCGCAAAAACTTGAATTTTTTGTGTAACAAAAAAGAATGATCCGCTCAAAATCGACTTTAGAGGGTCATCACTCCGAAACTTGAAGGGATAGAACAATTGATTTATTCTGTTCTACAGAAAATTGCATACAATTTAATTTTTGAGAAGGTGCTTAGGACCAGAGATGAACTGGAAGAAAGGACTTTCTGAAAAATTGACTTTTTCCCACTTTATTCAAATTTTTTCAGAAATATTGAAGGGTTTCGTACCTCGTAAGATATTCAGCTTCTGTAACACTTTTTTAGATACTCAACTGAATGTTTTAAGCCACTAAAATTCCACTTTCAACTTTCATTCATGTAAATATATTGGATATCCTCTTGACAAAATCAAAAATTGAGTTTTCTTAAAAGGGGTCACCCGATTTTTTTTTGACTCAGAATGATCGGGAGACATCCCAGAAGTTAAAACAAAAAAAAACCGGGAGATGCAAGCCCTTTCGGGCTTAATCCAAAAAATGAGCAATAGAGATGGTAATATAATAGAGTATTTCTGCTATCTAGAGAAAAAAAGTGGTTAAATTCTTGTACGAAATATTATGCGAAAGTTTTATGAAATTTCCATATGGATTCTAATAATAATAAATCGCGAAATCGGTAGAACATGAATAGAGCAATTGAAATACACATTTTCTGCGAGAGGAAATTTGTGAATGATTATTTGTTGAGGAGCTATTTTCCGGATATGGTCTGTTATCGTAAACAGAGGCAAGCATTATTCACAGGACGGGATGTGAATTGATGAATGCTTTTATTACAGCCGCGGCGGAGGATCATTCAAATGCTGACTGCTTCCTAGTGGCTGTCATGACGCACGGCGAATCAGGACTTTTGCATTCCAGTGACGAGCTTTATCCTGTTGACACTCTCTGGAATTTTTTCATCGGTGATAAATGCACATCTCTTGCCGGAAAACCGAAATTGTTTTTTATACAGGTATGACGAATGGTAGCCTTTCTATTTTTACGTAAAATGAGAGGAAAACGATTTTTTTAAGCAGACATGAACTCGTATTCCAGCAAATATTCTTGTTTATTGAAAGAGAATGTATCAAATAGCGGAGTGTGAACATTTGATCCTTTGTTGCAAATAATGCACATTTTTTACGCATTTTATTTATGTAATTATTCATTCAAGTAACACTTTTATCTGAATTTCACAAGTTGAGTTTCCTATTTATGTACTTTGCTAAAGAAAGATCCAATGTAGAAAAAGAGAGAAAGATGATTCCCCACATTCAAATCGTAAGATAGCCTTTAATTGTATAGAAAAGTTTAATTAGATCCGCGAAAGTCTCGGAAAGTTTTAATGACAAATTATGGAAGAATGTGCTATATTCATTATGCAAAGTCACGTGTATACGAGCGCTCCACTAGGACGTGAAGTATACTCGCTCGGATAAAGGAGGGAAAACTTAGAATACATGCTTCATTATGCTCATAACGTTTCAAAGAAAATGTCTAGAAGACTAGTGAGCTTACACAGTTATACTCTCAATTAGAAAAAGAAAATAAGTGAATGAAAACATCATCTCTTGCTTTGATGTTTTCATTGAAAATCTGCCATATATTCCTTCCAATTTACTTACAAGGCGTGCATCATAGAAGATGATCCTCACAAGGAGAGAAAAATGATTCTGCTTATAAATTTTGCAATTCTTTACATTTAAAACACGATCCGTTCCGCTCTCAGAACCTCTCATAACCATTGTTTCTCTTACTAGTCCTCTCAGTTCCTTATTCGCTATAACAAAATGAATCATACTGTGGCTTTCGCCTCTGCACCAAATATACATGTGGATTATTTTATGTCTGAACCAAGTATTTGGAATCAACAAGATTTTTTTAAGCATAAGCTAACAATTTCTCCCCGTTGCCGTTGAGTTCTGGTGCTCCGAAATGAAAAAGTATCCTGTCGATACCTTCGCGTTGCACACCAGCCCAGCCATTCATATGACCGAGTAGAATAATTCCTTCCCCAAGATCTCAAGTACCTATAATATCATTTAACGAGTTCCAGAAGGTATCTTTTACATCACTACTGTCACCATCAACTGGATCATATCATGCTATAGTAAATAGCCTTCTAATTACTACTTTCATTTTTAATACATGATAATCTAGGAGATACACATTCATACTTTTTGGCATGTTGTTTTGCTCTCATATTCTCTAGCTAGCTTTGACACGTGCATTGTATCCCGTAATTTCCTTTCCTTAAGATCAATTTCACCTCTAGCATTCCAAAGACCCAGTCTCCATTTATCACCTGAAACTTTTCCAAGGGCTTGCCTTTTGTCAAAAGAAGTGTCAAACCTATTTCAAGCTACATTATTATGTGTATTGTTCATTATTCAAAGTATTCACCAAACTACCAATCAACAACAATTTAATGTCATTTTCTGAAATCCAATAATTTTTTCCTGTTAACATATTGAAATTGCGTTCAATTCCGCATGCAATGAGCGTTTTAGAGTAGAATCGGTTCACATTTGACTGAGTTACCGAATTTCAAGCTAATTGAACAGCTGAATTCCCAATCATCTCGGAAACTGATATGTGACTTCCGCTCGCTGTTTGCTGAAGCCAGTTTGAATATGTACATGAAATCATATTTTCTCCGTATTCGATGACTCTGTCACATTTCAATCTATTTCAATGAAAAAGACCTTATTACACACAGAATAGAGCGTACTTTCAGTATACAACAGCAAAACTGATTGGATTTCTAAGAATGTCATTAAATTGTTATTAAATTTGTGAAAATAAGGAAAAATGAGAAATTATAAAATATTTTCGATCGTAGCTTCATGCTTTTTCACCGTGATAAAGTAAACAATCTATGGTTTAAAAGGTATGATTTTTTACCTTTAAACGCAAACAAAAATTGGAAATCGAGTAAGAAACGGCGGAATTATTAATTATCATACGCATACAAAACTTTTTTAGTTTCACTAGATCTACAGTTTCTACTATGTCTCGTGAAAAGTATATTGAGTTTTTCTTTAGTAACATTGTGTAATATAATAATACCGTATTACTGTTTTTTAAGAGAAGGCCAAACTTAAATTTGAGATTACCTCAAATATTTATATTATGAGGTTTCCCATTCTCACAGCAACGGTTTAAATACATTTTTGCTCATAAGGAATTTTTTCCATTTCAAAAGACAATTATTCATTTCAATGAACTTTAATAATTCCTTACGAGAACCAATTTCATTCTTCTTATCAAAAAACATAAGAGCACATTAATATCATTCCTAGCATGAGAAAATTTGCATTATCCAATATGTATCAGTCTCCCCTATATTATGTAGATTTTGAAGTTAAGATGTTCAATGTTCCCACGAAATAGTGTAGCTGTTTCCAAAGAGTCTTTGATGTTTCTAGGTCACATATGTTATTTATGTTTTACATGAGAAACTTTCCTCTTAACTTAGCCTTGTCTGGGCAAGGTTCAGTATCACCATCCCCGAGCGATGCGTAAATAGCACGTTTTGTTTTTTAGGCTTGCCGAGGGGCTAGACTGGACAAGGGAGTGAAAATTATTCATGAGACTGATAGTGGCTCCGCTTACAGCATCCCAGCCTATGCTGATATCCTCGTCGCATATTCTACCTACGATGGTAAGTTGAGAATTTAATCTAATGTCATTCATCATTATTAATCGAGTCTTGAACATTTATAATTCAATGAGGACAGGGAAAAATGATTATAATGCTCTAAAACGATTCAAACTTTGCAAAGCGGATGCATTCATGTTAAAAAAATAAGCAAACTTATCGTTTAGAAACTATGAGAAAAGAAAATAAGGGAAAGAATATAGTAACTCAATATATACTTCAAATGGGTTCGTGTTGAGATAATATAATTAAAAACGAATGTTCCATTTCACCAGTGCATCTGCAGCCGCTTTTCAATTATCGTCTTTGCAGGAATCCACTAACGTACATATCCAGGCAAATATCTAATTCATCATGTTAAATGTTTTTCAGTCAAGAGTGCATTTGAATGATGACCACTTCTACATGCACTAGCAAATCAATATTACGAGACTCTTCCTGTGAGAGAGCAAAAAGGTTATTTTTTAATCATCCGAATAATTATCTTATCTTACTACTCTCGGAAAAATGTTTGTTTGAATCAAATAAAGTCTTTTTTTGATATAGGGTCAAACATCTATTTCATTGATTCATACAAATATTTGTTTGATTCAAACAAAATTTATTTTATTCAAACACATCATTCCTTGTGGTGCGTAAATTATCAGAATAAATTCATTTTTAATTTACACTCGACAATGGTATCACTTTAGAACACAGAAAATGAGCTTGAAGCTCCTAAGTAGATTTCGTTCAATTGGTTTCATTAAGAAGGATATGCCAAGGATAATTCAATACTTCATACCAATGGGATAAAAACAACGAATGAGATAATTTCATTCCTTATTCTGCAGTCTGAGACAAAATTCGAAATATCTAGAATTTATTCTCGAAAATGGAAAATTAAATTAATTATCTTCGGTTATCTCGATGTTTGATGCTCTTATGTGATCATGAGTTCGTACTTGTTGAAGCCGCACAGATGATTGTATTGACAGTGAGTGGACTCTCGGTACTGTCGAACTATGGCAGGGTAAGAGGTCAAAGCTTGTGTTGGATCGATTGGCGCTTCCAATTATATCAGAGAACTACTGATTTTGTCAATATAAGCTCAACCTTAGCTTAGAATAATTATTATTATTTACTGAGATTGAAATGTCAACAAGTCAAAACTTTCTCTCAGCCATAAAGCTACAGTGCAAAGATACTTTTTCAACGTGTGAAGTTCTTTTTCAGCCGCTATACATTTTATATGCTCCTTCAAGTTACTCGTCGTACTATATCTTGTTTTTTTTAGACGAGAGAAAAAAAGCGAGTTTCATTCTCACGTCCCATAATCAATAGCGTTGCACAAAGAGAGTACACCTATGGAATGCTTGTACCATGGCGTTAAAAGGAGTTGAAAGCTTCATCATACTCCTTGCATTCGGTGCGGTCTCTGTCTAAAGAAAAGAATCGGCACCACAATATATATGCTCAACGACATTTGTATTGCTTGGTAGTATAGCGAAATAAAGTTTTCCGATTTGATCAATACTTTTAAGAATTTAGTTCCAGGGGATGAAACGAAACATGCGTTCCGGTTTTAGATGTTTTGAAATCCGGTGGAAACAAACTCATTATTTTTAACTTTCAGAAAGGAAGAACTGGAGTTTGAAGAGAATTGAAAAGAGAATGTAGAAAATAATTTATCCCGAAAGGAATTTGGCGTAATGATACATTAAAAAAAATTTAATAAAATTGATTTGGGGATTCTTACTGAAACATAGTTGTACTAAAGTGAAATTGAGTTGCCCAGATGGACAAATGTTTCACAGTGGAATAAATTACTTATAATCTTCATTTGTTTTATAGAAATAATGTATATAACAGATGAAAATTATACCTAATTTTTTCTGCTATGCATGGTTTTTCCGGCTGGGTTTATAATATTAAAGGATATACTGCTATACATAATTGTACAGAAACTAGGGTAGGCGGAGTAGCTGTCTTCATTAAATATGGTTTGCATTTGGATAAAATTAATCAAAACTGTTTGGATGATGAAAATGAATGTCATGTTATTCTTCTCAGGATACAAGAATATAATATGGTAGATGCTATATACAGACAATCATCAATTTCACAGACCGAGTACTTGAAAGGTTTAAATAATATTATGGAAATATTTGGCGAAAAGGGTTCCATTTGTGGTGTTATTAAAATTTTCCACTGAACGTAGATGCTGATATAGTCAAAGACTATGATAGAATTGTAGAAATGAATGGTTTTGAAATGGCAGAAAAATTATGTTCTGTGGAAGACACTAGGGTTGCCTATAACTTTGTAACAATCACTGGTTAACTCTGTTAACATAAAAAAGAAGAAAAACTATAAGATAGAAGAAACAAACCTTACATTTGTAAATAAAAAAAAGTTCTTGTGTCACTGACAATACAATGTGAAAATATTGAAATGAGCAAAGCATGAAATTCATTCAGTGGATACAGGAAACCAAACAAAAATTTATAATAAATAGCAAAGAAGGGTTAAAATGAAAAACGATATCCACTCATTCAAAAAAAACTTCTGGAGGAAAGAACAAAATGTACTCCAAACAAAAACTTAATCATACAAATGAACTAATGAAAAATAAATTAAAAGAAAATTAAAAATAAAGTGACAGAAGAAATTAGAAAAATATCAAGAACTGAAGCTAATACAATGGTTGAGAAAGCAAGAAATAACACCAGAAAAACCTAAATAGCTAGAAGCACAGTTTTGAAAAATAGCCCACAAAATTTTTAAAAAATAGAGAAATAAAAAATTCATCAGTCAGTGATAGGAAGTTTGTGAGCTCCAAGGAGATTGTTAATGAAATTGATGACTATTATTAGGAAATTTGTGAAGAACTGCAGAAACAAGCGTCATAGAAAATCACTTACGACAGATCATATAATATACTGATCTTGAGAATGGTACTTTTCCCGAAACCCTGAAAGTAAGTGAAGTGATTCCTATATAGAAAAGCGGATCTAGAGATAATATAGGTAATTATATGCCAATTTCGTTGTTAAGCTACTTATCAAAAATTTACGATAAATAAATTAATATAAGGTTGATAAACTATCTTTACAGAAACAGGGGAATGCAATACGATTTCCAGGAAGGACCTACACAGAGGAAATAAAGGTTTTAATTTTATTTTCTTACAATCTCACTATGAAATTCACCTATGTTCACTGTCATAATCCATGCCAAAACTGAAAAACAATTGGATGATACGATGTTAATTTCTAGGAATAAAGATTGTAGAAAACTTGGGCACAAAATAAATAATGACTCGTTAGTATATTCTGACTTGCTAAAATACAATAAATTAACCATCAATGAAAAAAGAACAGTATATATATGACTTTTGCAGCAATTAATATGCCCAAGCCGACACTCATTATGACAATACAAAATGTTATTATTCAGGAAACTGAGGAGTACAAACATTTGGAAGCCAAAATTGATAATAAATTTTGGAAACGGCATATAGAACAAATTATTCAAAATATGATACCATGGTCTGGTGTTTTTAGCTGATGTAAAAAGTTAATCAACGAAAAGAATAAGAAAATGACTCATGACGCTTTCATAGAATCTCATGTCAGGTACGTGATCACTAACTGAGCTTCTGCTCCAGGAAATCTACTAGATAAAACAAAAAGACGTCAAAATAAGATACTTAAAACCTTGTACAATTTTCCAAAAGAGATGCCCACCGCGGAATCATATAAAACAACAGAGCTTCCGGATGCACGTGCTTTTCGGGATATTGAACGCCCAAAAATGATGTGCAGAATGATAAATAGTCTTATCAAAAATGATTATCAATTTAAAGTATGGAACAACGTACGTAGTTACACTGCTAGATTTTCTGGAAAATCAAGGGATAAATACCATAGAACTAGAACAGCGCAAAGATCACCTATAGACTGTAGTATTACGATTTTTAACAATACTCGGTAAGAGATTGGAGGAAGACCGACGATTTATGAACTTACGCATTCCATAAAAGAGTATCATGTAAAAAAATAACTCATAGAATAACAAATACTGTCTGCAGAGGAAAATTGTACGATGCATTACATTGGTTTATATTTTTCTGGTTAAACATAGACTGTACGTATAGAATGTATAGTGCATGAAGCAGTCATTAGGCATTGTCTGCTCCTATTTTACACAATAAATGAAAAAAGAAAGAGAATTCTTTTGGTGGATGCACGGTCAGTTCACGTATTTGCTTTTTTGTTTCATCAGTTGGAGCAGCTAACGGAGAACAAATTTGAACGAGAAAGAAAATATTATTCTCTTATTGAAACGTTCTTTCTGATATACCTGTATTGTTTAACTTCTCAAACATCTGATCTGTACTCTTTATCCGATTCTGATCTCGTTTCATTCCTTATTAAATTTTTTAATAGAACCGAACACCTAGTTAATGAAGATTTGTCACGAACATTCTCCAGAAGATTGTCGGCATTCAGAAGAATACTAAATACTCTCACGTAAAAATTTAATATTTTTCATCAGCAAATAGTTTGAGACCCTTAATAGAGCAAGAATTGGGAAATAAACTCCAATAATAACGTAGCTTTCGAGAATCGTGAAAGCATAATTCGAACCCAGCGCGGGTAATTATTTGACCTGAGATCGGCACTGCCTTCCAACATGGATATTCTTCAGATGGTCCTCGGAAGAATATTAAATACTCTCACTGAAAAAATCTGAAATTTTCCATCAGCAAACAGTTGAAGACTCCTACTGAAGGAAAAAATTATAAATAAACCCCATAATAACATAGCGCCTGCGAATTGTAAAAGCACAATTCGTACCTGGCGCGGGTAATTATTCTGCCTGAGATCGGTACTGCCTTCCACCATCGATAGTCTCCAAAAGATTGTTGGTCTTTAGAAGATTGATAAATACTCTCACTTCAAAATTCTAATATTTTCCATCAGGAAACAGTTAAGACCTTTACTTGAGCGAAGAATGGGAAATATATGCCATAATATCGTACCTTTTGAGATTTGTGAGAGCATAATTCGTACCTAGCACGGGTAGATATTCTAATTGAGATCAGCACTCCCTTCCACCATCGATACACTCCAAATAGTCCTCAGAAGAATATTAAATACTTTCACTAGAAGATTCTAATATTTTTCCCTAGGAAATAGTTTAAATTTAAAACCTTCACTGAAGCGAAAAATGGGAGGTTTTGAGCTTTTGAGGTTTGTGAAACCATAATTCGTACCTAGCACGGATAAATATTCTACATGAGATCGGCACTGCCTTTGACCATCGATATTCTTTAGATGGTCCTCAGAAGAATATTGAATACTCTCACTAAAAGAATCTAATACTTCTTATAAGGAAACAGTTGAAAACCTGTACTAAAGCGAAAAATGAGAAATATACCCCATAATAACGATGCGTGTGATAATTGTGAGAGCACGGTTCGTGACTAGCACGGGTAATTATTCTACCTACGATCGGCACTGCCTTCCACCATCGACAGTCTCCAGAAGATTGTCAGTCTTTGAAGAATATGAGATACCCTCACTTTAAACTTCTAAAATTTTCCACAGAAAACAGTTAAGGACATTTACTTGAGCAAAAAAATGAGAAATATACCCCATAATAATGTAGCTTCCGAGAATTGTGAAAGAATAATTCGTACCCAGTACTGGTAAATACTCTACCTCAGATCGGCACTGCCTTTCACTATTGATATTCTCTAGAAGATTGTCGATCCTCAGAAGATTAATAAATACTCTCACTTCAAAATTCTAATATTTTCCATTACGAAACAGTTGAAACCTTTACTAATGCGAAAAATGAGAATTTTAGCTTATAATATTGTATCTTCTGAGAATTTCGAGAGCATAATTCGTACCTAACACGGATAATTATTCTACTTGAAATCAGCACTACCTTCCACACATTGATATTCTCTAGAAGATTGTCGATCCTAAGAAGATTAATGAATACTCTCACTTTGAAATTCTAATAATTTCCATCAGGAAACAGTTGAAGACCTTTGCCACCACCATCGATATTTTCCCGAAGATTGTCGGTCTTTAGAAGAATAATAATATTAAATACTCTCACTCAAAGAATCTAATATTTTCTATCAAGGAAGAGTTGAAGACCTTCACTAAAGCGAAAAATGAAGAGTACACCGCATAATAACGTAGCATCTAAGAATTGGGAAAGCCTAATTCGTACCTAGCACGGGTAACTATTCTACCGGAGATTGGCACTGCCTTCCACCATCGATTTTATCTAGAACATTGTCGCTCCTTAGAAGATTAACAAATACTCTCACTCCAAAATTTTTATATTTTCCTTCAGGAAACAGTTGAAGACACTTACTAATGCAAAAAATGAAAATTCTGCCTTATAGTATTGTAGGTTCTGAGAATTTCGAGAGCATAATTCACAGCTGACACAGATAATTATTCTACTTGGAATCAACACTCCCTTCCACCATTGATATTCTCTAGAAGATTGTCGATCCTAAGAAGATTAATGAATACTCTCACTTTGAAATTCTAATATTTACCATCAGAAAACAATTGAAGACCTTTGCCACCACCATCGATATTCTCCAGAAGATTGTCGGTCTTCAGAAGAATGTTAATATTAAATACACTCGCTCAAAGAATCTGATATTTTCTATCGTAGCATCTGAGAATTGTTAAAGCCTAATTTGTACCTAGCACGGGTAAATATTTACCGGAGATCGGCACTGCCTTCCACCATCGATTTTATCTAGAACCTTGTGGGTTCTCAGAAGATTAACAAATACTCTCACTTCAAAATTCTAATATTTTCCATTACGAAACAGTTGAAACTTTACTTATACGAAAATGAGAATTTTACCTCATAATATTGTATCTTCTGAGAATTTTGAGAGCATAATTCGTACCTAACAGGGATAATTATTCTACTTGAAATCAGCACTGCCTTCCACCATTGATATTCTCTAAAAGGTTATCGATCCTAAGAAGATTAATGAATACTCTCACTTTGAAATTCTAATATTTACCATCAGGAAACAGTTGAAGGCCTTTGCCAACACCATCGATATTCTTCAGAAGAATGTTAATATTAAATACACTCGCTTAAAAAATCTAATATTTTCTATCGTAGCATCTGAAAATTGTGAAAGCCTAATTTGTACCTAGCACGGGTAAATATTCTACCGGAGATCGGCACTGCCTTCCATCATCGATTTTATCTAGAACCTTGTCGGTTCTCAGAAGATTAACAAATACCCTCACTTCAAAATTCTAATATTTTCCTCCAGGAAACAGTTGAAGACACTTACTAATGCGAAAAATGAAAATTCTGCCTTATAATATTGTAGCTTCTGAGAATTTCGAGAGCATAATTCACACCTGACACAGATAATCATTCTACTTGGAATCAGCACTGCCTTCCACCATTGATATTCTCTAGAAGACTGTCAATCCTAAGAAGATTAATGAATACTCTCACTTAGAAATTCTGATATTTTCCATCAGGAAATAATTAAAGACATTTACTTGAGCGGAAAACGAGAAATGTACCCCATAATACCGTAGCTTCTGAGATTTGTGAGAGCATAATTCGTACCTAGCACGGGTAATTATTCTACCTGAGATCGGTACTGCCTTCCACCATCGATTGAATCCTACGATCTGAAAACGCCGGGTTCGTTCAAGCGGCTGTCCCTACGATTTATTGAATAGCCCACGGTACGCTGCGACAACTCGAAAAAGGAGTGCTACCGTAAACCGATAAATTATCCGAGCACCATTTCAAACGTGAAAGAGAGAAACGAAGCAACGGGAGGGAAAGAGGAAAAAAATTAGAAGAATAAAATAATGAAAAAGAGGGAAAACTAGCATCGCGGAGATGCATCGCGTGCAAGTCGCGAGAAATGGTTTATAAGGGAAATGAAGGGTGAAAAATGTTCCGGGCCGATGCGATGCGTTTGTACCTACAATTTCAATCGACGCTTTGCCGTTCTTTCAATTTTTCCTCTGATATTATCAAGTCCACCTCCATTACTCGTTTTAGTGAAATAATAATTTATGTTTATTCCTTTTTAGAAAAAAAGAAAAGCAAAATTCAATTACGTAGTAGCGTAGGAAAGGATGCATCAAAGAGAGAAGAGGCCTCATTAAATCATCTTTAATTAGATGGCTTCAACTGTTATGCGGACAGCTGTTATGTATCATTGTGCAGAATGATATAGATTTTTTTATAAGACATGATTTCGATGACTGTTTCAACGCTTAATCCAACAACTACCTCCATTTTTCGATTGTCGTGCTTAAAAAAAAGGTTTTCGTAGCTCATCAAGCCATTAATAAAGTCGTTCGAATTTCCCCCTTCCCCTCATCTCACCACACTTTTCCTAATTTCACCACCCTTCGTTCTCCTCATTTCTAATTACTTCCTCTCTTTTCTTCTCACTTCACCTTGCATGATTTTGATGCCTTTTTTAACGCTGAATTCAACAGGTACCTCAATTTTCCGATAGTCTTAACGGTTCTTGAGATTATCACAAAAAAAAAGAAAAACACGACATAGTATAGTTTTACGAAACAAGACATACTCTTTGTTTTTAAATGTTTAAGAATCCTAGAAAAAGAAATTCATTCTAACACTCACCGGTCTAGACATATAGTGAATATAAAAACAGGGTAAAATGTCAAAAAAACACCTTTTTTGTCCCTCAAAATGCATAGAACACTAACAAGAAGTCGAAAAATTTTGTACACTCGAATATTGCTATAATGATAACAAAGGTATACAATTTTGTATGTAGGGTCCTGTTGCTATTACAAAACTCTCTAAACCGGCTGTCGACATTCAAAAAAAAATTTTCTTTGGGAAAAATGGTATAAAATTTTTTTCGAAACGCTATACGTATTCAAGCAGTCAAGATATTCAAATTTTCTTATTTGATTCGAGAAAGGAATTTCTCATTTTTTCTATACCCACAGAATAATTTTAAAAATGTTCAAGATTTATAAAATGACGGCAATTTTTCTAAAAATAAGAATCTCCTATTTTCTTCGAAAGATACGCACGATGAAAAAAAATGTACCTGAAATAGTTGTTTCTCGTTTGAAGATCTACAAAAAGTTCCTCTGCCACTTTTCGATGTTTCGCAAAAATGTTTGTTTGTTATTCAGAAAGACAATAATTTTCGGAAATTCTTGCAAAATAAAGTGATGAAAGATTGAAATGTCTATGTCTAATAATTCCATGAATGAAAAATCGTAAAAAACGATACCTCACTAGTATTTGAAGAGACAGAAAGCAAAAATAGTAATTTGTTTAAAAATGCACACACACATGTGCACATATTTCAAAGACGTCGGAAAATTCTTAGAAATGGTGGACAAGCTCTTTGTGAATCTTTTAAACAGAAATAAGTTTGCTGCGAAAACTGTTTTCTTAATTCGTTTACTCTTTTCAAGAAGATGAGAATTTTTGATTTTGAGATAAATCGCCGCCATTTTGTTAATTTTCAAACAATTTTTTACGGATTTCAAAGCAATGAGAAATCCTTCACCAGAATCAAGAAAGAAAAGTTAAATATCCTAATCAATTGAAAAATATAGCATTAAAAAAAAATTGACAACATTAAAGAAAAAATTTTTTAAAAATTGTTGGCTATGGCTCTGCAGTAAAAAAGAAGTTTCCCAAAATTCTGCGGTACTGTCCTATTATTTTCATTCAATAGAGTTCCAGCTTTCATTTCAGCCGTTTCCAGAAATTTCTAGACTTTTACTCGTAGTGTTTCATACATTTTTAAAGAGGGACAAAATAGTGTTTTTCTCTGACATCTTACCTAGTTTTTAATTTCACTATATATCACAATTTCACAATTTTTCGTGGTTTTTCTTTGTTTTTCTGTGATTATCTCGAGAACCATTAGGACTCAGAAAATCAAGGTGGTCGTTTGATTCAGCGTTAAAACGCGCATGGGAATTTTGATTCACATGTTTAAAAAAATAATTTGTGTCATTTTGCACAATGATTTAAAAAATTTCAAAAAAAATTTTAGTTGCAAATATCTTCACTTTTTCTTGCGTTCCGGAAGTCACAAAAAAGCACTAAGCTTTGAATTGCTTTCTCTTTAGGGCAACAAAATTATTTTTTAAGGTTTTTTTTCATATCGTGTACTAAGGAGATAAAAAATTCTTTAGGAATAAGCCTGAAGTACCGCAGAAGAAAAAGTCTTTTGAGGTTTTTATGGACCTCGAAAAAAAAATTTGTAAGTTCAATCCAATTAAAGTTCTGAAATGAACTCTATTAATTTTTTTTTCTAAAAAATTAAACTTGGAATTTTGCCTGCGGTATATGGAGTATGGCCCAAATATCGATAAAGAATTAAAAAATGCTGAAAATATCTGAGGACGAAAAAATTCATAAATTTCGAAACTGTACGAAAAATTCACAATTATTGTATTCAGGTAATTGAAGTGATTAAAAAATAATAATTACAGACCCTGTGAGTTCACTCAAAAGGTGCAAGAAAGGAGATGATATAATTTCGCAGAAAAATGAAAATCCCCAATGTTGGAAAATACCGAAATAGAAAATTTGCGAAATCTTAATTTACCTGAAAAAAATGAAACTGTGAGAGAAATATTTAATAACGAAATTGTAATATCCCGAAAGCAAAAGTTGAAGAAACTAGAAAAATTTAGAAATTTCAAATTACCGAAATGTTGAAACCAGAATTTTTAAAATCCGGGATTTTGTAAATTCTTAAAATAAGCTAATTTCGGAAATTTATAACTACCGAAATTTCAAATTTACAAAAAAAAAGATAAATAATATTTTTTATTTGTTAGAATAATATTTTGTTTCATAGCGTGCAAACTGCATACTACTAGATTAAAATTTGAAAGAGCTTATCTAAATTTCAATTTATGCACG
>JAUMHM010000005.1:6542993-6568646 GCA_032362435.1 Melikaiella ostensackeni
TATTTGCTATAATTAAATAAAATAAGTCAAACTGTCTGTATATGGAACACCGTCAGTATTTGGCCCCCTTACCCTATGTCACTTATATTCGACTTTTTTGAAAGCATTCTATTCGATACGAGGCCTGCTTATAAGCTAATTATTTGAAATTTTTCATGCTACTTTTTTGCTATTATTTTTCAAAACTTATTCCACTATTGACACTATTGACACCATTTTTTATCTCTAAAGTGAGTGCGAGCTTTGGAAATATTTGTATGGAATTTGCTTCGGAATTTCATTATTTTGATTAACAATTCAAGAGAATGGAAAAAGGTGAAAGACCAATCATTTTGGCAAAGTATATTTTATGCTAACTCATATGCTGAACTTTCTGCAGGGTTTTGAGAATTTTCGAAATGAATTTCAGCAGCGCGACTTCTAAATTAAAATTTTCAGAATTATTTCTAGTGAAGTAGGCAATATTCCAAGTAAATATAGCTGATATCAAAGTACACACAAAATTATGGTTCAAGCAGAAAACTACTGAGAAATCAAATCAACAAAACCGAATTATTAAAAAACAATTTCAAGTATAACAATTGAAAAACCAATTCTGCTAATAATTCGACTTATTTTGACTTAAATTAGGCCTTTTTAATTGTCATAATTTTAACGTAAACTATGAAATCAATTATAAATGTCAAATCTCTGTCAAATTATTTCTATTTGAGGGCATGTGACAGACTATCACGTGACCAATTATCACACTTCATTATATTCGGTGACTTTATAATTAGAAAAGTGAATATTTTGTGCTGAAAAATTTGGAATATGGTTCAAAATATATAAGGGCACGTCTGTCTGGAACATTTGGATTTTGATTTTGTTTGAATAATCCAATTTCATTAATTATTTTCCAGCGAGGGCTCTAGAGCCCTGTTCTCAGTTACATTGAAAATTAAACATTAATAAGATTGCACTATTTGATCAAAATAAAAACTTAAATAAGCCAAACAGACGTGCTCTTATATATTTTAAAACATTCCTCGAAATTTCAGCCAAATATGTTAATTTTTCTAATTATAAAGTCGCCGAATATAATAACATGTAATTGGTCACGTGACAGAATGTCACATATCCATAACTAGCGCTATATTTAGACTTTCGACATTTTAATTTCAACTATATAATATCTTTCTTTGAAGGAGTACGTTTCTTGATGATGAATTCGAAGAAAGTTTGTAATTTTGCGAAAGATGGCTCAGCAACGGCACAATTCAATAATAACTTAAGAAGTTTGAAAATCAATTTCGTATTACAGACTTCAAAATCCTTTCCCTAGGCCCCTCTTTTCCCCATTTTTTTCAAAAAATGTTTATCCCCCTTTTTTAAGAAACTTCCCTCCTTCCCCCTTTTTCTCTGTCTTTCGCTTAAAAGCGATCTGGTTTGGTTGGAAGTTCGGCTATTTGATTGAAAATTTAATTATATAACTCAAAATACGACTATCTTTTTGTATATCCTTACTATATGCTTGAAAATTCATTCTTTTCAGTTGAAAATTCAACTACATGTTTCAAAATTGATACATTTCGTTGAAAATTCGTCTTTTTGGTAGAACATTAATATTTTTGGTAAAAAACTCATTTTTCTTGTTTGGAATTCAACTTTTTGATTGGAAGTTAAACTACTTTGATAAAAATTCATTTTTCTATCTCTATGACTGAAAATGTAAATATTTTGTTGAAAACTTGTATTTTTTTATCAAATTCCATTGTTATTGGTTTCAAATTTAAATCTTTTTTGCGTTGAATATCAACTACTACATGTATCGTGGACAATTCATATTTTTTAGTTTGAACATGAACTACTTGGTTTGAGGTTGAACTACTTTGTGAAAAAATTCACTTCTTTTAGCTAAACATTCACCATTTTGGTTGAATATTCAACTTTTTGGTTGTAAACTAACTTTTTTGTTAAAAAATCATATGTCTAAATTGCGAATTCAACTGTTCTGCAGATAATTTGCCTTTTTTGCTTCCAAATTCAATAGTTTTGTTGAAATTTTGCCTCTTTGTTGGAACATTCATCTTCTTAGTAGAGAATTCATTTTTTTAGTTCAAAATTTAAATATTTGATTGAAAGTTGAACTAGTTTGTTAAAAATTGATTTTTTCATCTCTTCGGTTGAAAATGTAACTATTTTGTGGAAAATTCGTTTCTTATTCGGTTAAAATTTTTTTTTCATTTTGAAAATTTAAATATTCTATTTTTGGTTGAAAATTTATTGATTGGTAGATGAACATTCAACTACTCGGTAGAAAATTCATGCATTTCGTTGAAAATTCATCTCTTTTGGTTGAAAATTCATTTTTCTTGGTGAAAATCATTTTCTGAACTGAAAATTATCTGCTCCATTTTTGATTGAAAACTTATGTTTTTCGTTCAAAATTCAACTATTTGTTTGAAAATTCATGCATATTTCTAGAAACTCGTACTTGGTGTGAGATCAGCCTTTTGGTTGAAAATTCATATTCTTAGTAGAAAATTCATTTTTTTAGTTCAAAATTTAACTATTTGATTGAAAGTTAAACTACTTTGTTAGAAATTGATTTTTTATCTCTTTGGTTGAAAATGTAACTAGTTTTTTGCACATTCGTTTTTTATTCGGTTAAAAACTTTTTCTTTGTTTTGAAAATTCAAATATTCTATTTTCAGTTGAAAATTTATTGATTTGTAGCTGCAAATCCAACTACTCGGTAGAAAATTCATGTATTTTGATGAAAATTCATCTCTTTTGGTTGAAAATTCATTTTTCTTGGTGAAAATCATTTTCTGAACTGAAAATTATCTGTTCCATTTTTGATTGAAAACTTATGTTTTTTAGTTCAAAATTCAATATTTGTTTAGAAATTCATGCATATTGTTGAAAACTCGTACTTGGTGTGAGATCAGCTTTTTGGTTGAAAATTCATCCTTCATGGTTACAAAACCAACTGTCTGGTTAAAAATTCATCCTTTTTGGTTAAAAATGTAACCGTTTGGTTGAAAACTAACCTGTTTTGATTGAGGATTGAACTATTTTGTTGAAAATTCGTCTTTTTGGTTTAATTCAAGTGTTATTGATTTCGAATTAAAATCTTTTTTGGTTTAAGTATTAACTACTACATGCTTCATAGAAAATTCATTTTTTTTTGGTTAAAACATCAACTATTTGGTTTGAGGTTGAAATACTTTGGAAAAAATGCACTTCTTTTAGCTACACATTCATCATTTTAGTTGAAAATTTAACTATTTGGTTGCGAACTTACTTCTTTGTTGAAAAATCATATGCCTGAATTGCGAATTCAACTGTTTCGCAGATAATTTGTCTTTTTTATTTCCAAATTCAACAGTTTTGTTGAAAATTAATATATTTTGTTGAAAATTTGTCTTTTTGGTAGAACATTAATCTTCTTGGTAGCGAATTCATTTTTTTAATTCGAAATTTAACTATTTGATAGAAAGTTAAAATACTTTGTTAAAAATTCGTTTTTTCATCTCTTTGGTAAAAATGTAACTATTTTGTTGAAAATTCGTTTTTTATTTGGTTAAAAATATTTTTTTTTTTCATTTTGAAAATTCAAATATTCTATTTTCAGTTGAAAATTTATCATTTAGAACCAGGAAATTCAACAACTTGGTAAAAAATTCATATATACTTGGTGAAAATTATTTTCTAAACTGAAAATTATCTGTTCCATTTTTGATTGAAAAATTATGTTGTTTAGTTCAAAATTCAACTGTTTGTTTGAAAATTCATGCATATTTTCGAAAACTCGTACCTGGAGCGCGATCAGCTTTTTGGTTAAAAATTCATCTTTCGTGGTTGGAAAAGCGATTGTTTGGTTGAAAGTTCATCCCTTCTGGTTAAAAATGTAACCATTTCGTTGGAAGCTAACCTGTTTTGGTTAAGCATTGAACTAATTTGTTGAAAACTCATATTTTTTATTAAATTGAAGTGTTTTTGATTTTAAATTGAAATCTTTCGTTGGCTTTAATATTAACTTCTTCATGTTTCATTGAGAATTCATCTTTTTGGTTAAAACATCAACTACGTGGTTGACGGTTGAACTACATTGTAAAAAAATTCATTCTTTTTAGTTGAGCATTGATCATTTTAGTTGAAAATTCTACTTTTTAATTGTAAATTACCTTTTTCAATAAAAATTCACTTCTTGTAGTTGAACAATCATAATTTCAGTTGAAAATTTAACTATTTGGTTGTAACTTAACTTTTTTTTATCAAAATTTATATATTGTGTTGAAAATTCAACAATTTTGGTATAAATTTCGACTATTTCATTAAAAATCAAACTATAGTTTTTTGATATTAAACTATTTGGTGAAAAATTAACTTGTTTGTTCAAAGATCATATTTCTGGGTTGAAAATTCAACTATTTTGTAGATAATTCCTCTTTTTTCCTTCGAAATTCAACAGTTTTGTTGAAAATTCGTCTTTTTGATAGAACACTTATCTCCTTGGTAGTAAATTCATTTTTTTTGGGTTAGAATTTAACTATTTGGTTCAAAGCTTAACTACTTTGTTGGAAATTCATTTTTTTGTAGAAACTAATTTTTAAGCTTAAAATTATGTGCACCACTCGTGGTTGAAAATCCATGTTTTTTATTTCAAAATGCAATTAATTGGTTGAAAACTTATGTTTTTTTTAAAAATTCGTACTTGGTAGATCAGCTTCTTGGTTAAAAATTCAACTATTTTGTTGAAAGTTTAATTAATTTGTTGGGAATTCAACTATTTCGTTAGTCATCTTTTTTGGTCGAAAATTCAATTGTTTTGTTGAAAATTCGTCTATTTGGATCGAAATTTCATTTGTTATGGTGAAAAATTGATCTATCTTGGATAAAAATGAGTTTTTCAGTTAAAAATTCATCTATTTTGCAGAAAATCAGATTTTTTGTTAAGAAATCATGTTTTCGGATTGAAAATTTAACTGCTTTATGAATAGTTCGTCTTTTTAGCATCAAAATTTATGTATTTTGTTGAAAATTCGTCTTTTTTTCTGGTAGAAAATTAATCTTTTTGTTAGAAAATTAATCTATTTTGTTGTGAATTCAACTCTTTCCTTAAAAATTCAATTATCTTGTTGAAAATTTAATTATTTCATCGAGAATCTAATTATTTTTTCAAAGTCATCTTGCTTGGTCGAACATTCAACTATCTTGTTGAAAATTCATACTTCTGGAATGAAAAGTCATCTTTCTTGGCTGAAAATGAGCTTTTTTGTTGAATATTCAACTTTCCTGAAAAAAATTTGTGTGTTTCGTCTTGAAAATTCAACTATTTGATGATTAACGCAACTTCTTGATTGAAGGTAACTTTTAAAACTTGAGAATTCGTCTTTTTGGTTGAAAATTCAATTCTTTTGGTACAAAATCTTTTTTAGTAACTTGGGCATATCGGCAGCTAAACTTGCTAGAACCGCGAAAAAACGCAGCATAAACGTGAAATCCGTATTTAGCCAACAGCTACGTTAATTTTTTTTTTTGGGGGGGGGAGGGGCTGAGAATTAAACTACGATTAACAACGGTGGGTTGAGGGGTCAAAAGTAGTCTACAATTGGTAACGTAGCCAGTGGGCAAAAAAAATGTAAGACGTTTTCAGAACGTTCTAACAACGTTTTTTGGATGTTGAGATCAAAAAATGACATTAGAAAATCCTAAAAACGACCTAGAGCGAGTCAAATAATGTTCTAACAGTGTCCAATGTCCAAAAGACGTTTTTAGGACGTTCTAATGATGTTTTTTAACACACGTGCATACTGGGTAGCTTATGGATGGTCCCTGAACATCGTTGATTCAGATACTTCCTTTCCCGTGTAAAATAATTTGATAACGAATAATTTTGATAAATAATAATTCGTTCTTTTATGTTATTACGACTTAAACAGATATGTTTTCATATTCCCTTAACAGAAAAGCATATATTTGCTGAAATTGAGCTTATCGCATGGGCGAATACGGGAAGGCATGTGCATTGGCATTACCGAAATGATAGCACTAAACAAAATTTGTTTTCATGACCACGCCACTTCATATGCGAACGCTAATGAAATCACATCGAAAATATCTGCTTTCGAAAGTATTTCGCCTGTTACCGGATGTCGCTATGAAAAGTTCAGTGAAAATTCATTTCGGTTATAAAAGCATCTTCATGGCAGAGTTCGCTTGGCGGTGCAGCTTAAGCAAGCGAGCTTTTCTTATTAAATATCAGCCATCCATCTCTTTCCATGTTGACTGGCCTCTCCCGAGCCCTCATACATTATGTAACAAAATTTACCCAGATTATATGGCTCATTCTTACTCAAAGGGACCTTTTCGACGTCCGGTCATTTTTTTCGATACTATGCATTATCAGTTGTTCAAAATTTACATAGTAGTAGTTTTGCGCGCAAATAAGAACAGGAAAAATTTTGTAGCCAGTTCCCATCAGTTGAATGCTTATGATTTTAAAATAACCAGACTGATGCTCTGAAAATTTTCATTTAGTTAATTATTCAATGAGATCAGGGGTGGAGATTTCAAAAAAAATATTCGGGTGGCGACACAAATCTCATAAATTTTCCAAATGAAATTTCACAGAAAAGGGGAGGGGGGTCGAGTAATATTTATTGATAAGTATCATGAAAGAATGTGCAAGCTTATTATGAGTGTATATAAACAGTTTTGGTTCTTGCTTGATTCTCGAGCGATTCAGTCATTAGTGACAATTTTCGTTCGAATAAAAACATTTATATCTCCTGAAGATGACCCAATTTGTGGTCGAAAGATCAAGCCAATTCGTGTTCAACCAAATTTATCTGCTCCTAGTGACCGTTTACATAATAATGAACAGTTTTCAATTGTAATCACAATTTATTTTCGAGAAGTACAAAAATTCGCGTTATAATAATGCAAATGTTTTTTGTCTGATTTCGCAACGTTTTATAAATTCATTCGCTCTCTCATTCAAATCAACATTCATCGCATCTTCGGAATGTAGATGCAAAATACTCATAGAGTTAAGCCGAGTTTGGATCATAGTACTCCTTAAATATGATAACTATCTTCTTAAGGTCGAAAACGATCTTTCGGCTCTGCATGTCGTCACAGGCAACGTTAGTATCAACTTGACAAGTTTCATCAGTTCTGGTAATAAATCTCAAATGTGCTTTTCACTTTTCGAAAAATGTACATAGTCGTTGAAATTTTTGATAGACGATTTGCTATTGCAGCTTGTTTGTTGCAGTAAATTTTTAGCTCACAAAATGTCTGAAAACATGTTCCTAGGTATTATTAGTCGGTCCTTGTCAATATCTGAGCCAAAAAATATTAATACTTCCTTTTGGAATCCGCCATTCCCGAAAATAAATTTTTCGCCTGGCTAAGGGAAGTGTATACTTTTGAAAAGAAAAACAAATTTTTAACACCACATGTCTACAAACTCCTCGATTAAAGTACTTTTTGGTTATGTTACTATAGCTTGTACCGCAACGAAGCTCATAAGAATGTGGGTTACGCCACGGAAATTTTCCCATCAGGGAGAGCTTCCTCTCCTGGACATTCGGCGTGGGAAAATTCAAATTATATGGACTCGGAAATAATGTTTTTAGTTGAGAAGTGTACAGATTACGAGACTAAGAGTACCAATTGATCGAACAATATAACGAATTTTCAAATGCCAATTCTGCTCTCTGAAACATTGGAGGACAAAAAGTACCTTGCCCCCATAATCGCCGGTCCTGATGAAGATGTTGACCCCTTCAATGTAGTCCTCTTCCAGATCCCTACACCGCTCCATACGAATCTTCCATTGTTTGAAGCAATGTTCAGGTCCTTTCTGAAAAGTCTTTCATGTTTCTTTCAGCTCAGACTTGATCTTCGGGAACAGGAAAAAAACACCTTGTGTGCTGGTGCATAATCCTGGTGAAGAATCCACGTGCCGTTCTTCCACATTTTAGGTATTTTCTCCTTACGCTTTCACCAAGATTTGTCAAAACTTCCTAATAGTACACCTAGTTGACAGTCTGATCTTCAGGTATTATTGAATGTGAACAATTTCTCGGATATCATAAAGAAATATCATCATTGCTTTGAATTTCGATCAGTTCATCCGTTCTTTCTTTTGTCTCGGTAAACTGGGACTCTTCCAATGCACACATTGATGCTTAGTTTCAGGGTCATACTGACAAAACCATGACTCGTTCCAAATTACTACATTTTCCAAAAACTTTGGATCACTTTCGCTGTTCTCCAGAATGTCAACACAAACGTTGCTCCGAGTTTCCTTTTGCTCAGAAGTGAGCGATTTAGGCAATATTTCAGCACAAACTTTTTTCATGTGTAAATTTCCATTTGAATTTTGTGAATGCTCCGGCATCGATTTGTTCGAATAATTTTACTCACTTTTTCGATGCTATCGTAGGTTTTCGATGTGCTCAACATAATTCCGGCGGAACTCAGGTAGACGGTCAACGTCGAACAAAGGTTACTGTCGTTCTAAGGGTCGTACAGCCTTAAATTTTTGATGTAAGAGGGGAGAGAAAGAACACAGATCAATAATAGATCCTGCTCATTGCTGCCGAGGCCCCAAGCAAGCGGCAAAAAAATCAGTTCGGTTATTTAATGGCCATATCTCGTATGCTGGAGCTTCAAATCGGTCATTTCGAAGCCTTTTTGCCATGTCTCTAACATGATTTTTTTATTGCAATGTGTTTTTCTTATTGCAATGTCCTTGATTATTGAATTTCTAAACGGTACGCTCTGAAACTATAATTTTTTAGCTAGAGTTGTGTGTACTTAATAAATTTCTCGCACAAACCCTTCTTAGCAATGAGAGCGTTAGAACTATGTCCTTAGGTTTCCCTCAAAATAGAGTAACGTTGCATTATCTTCTTTTAAGATATTTAAAAGTATGTGAATAAAGCTCTATTATCAATGAAATTAGAGTTAAGACCTCTTTATTTATTTTCCACCGATACTAGTTTATATATGTAAAAAAGTTTTTTTGTAATGCATAATTAAAACCATTGTTTTATTGCAAGTACAAATTCTAATTCATTGCAACAAGGTACAATTTAATTATATGATAATAATACGTCATAAGAGGCGTCTGTATATTGAAAGATGTTATAAGAAAATTGTCTAACTTAATCGTGTTGTTCGTAACGCTAGAAAGTGTATGCATTTGGTCATCTCCACAACCTGAGATCATCGCCGAAACCTTTTTGCTGTGTTTCTGATATGATTTTCAGCATTCGCGGCGTTTTTTATTGGAATATCTTCGATTTTTAAATTTCTGAACGGTATGCTCTAAAACTACAGTGTTTCAGCTAAAATTGTAGGTACTTGATTAATTTTCTGCACAAACCCTTCTTAATAACAAGAGCGTTAGAACTTTGTCTTCAGGTTTTCCTCAGAGTAGTATATTGGATGGGTTTGCCGACTTTTGTACAAGGAACCGAATCTCCTGGCCCACTGTGAACTGATGCGTTGCGAAACTACCATTGAAATACCATTGTTTTTGAGAATTAATTTTGAGCAAATCACCTTCTCACTTTCGAAGGACGTATGAATTAAATTCAGGGAAAAAAGAGATGAAAATATAAAAAAATGTTTGCTACAAAATTCGAACTGAAAAGGATCACTTCAGTAGAATCACCCATATAGGCTTATATTGCTGGCAGACGGCTGCCATAAAATTGAATGGTTCAACTAATTGACATTCATGAATTCGTAACCTTGCCTTCCTTGGCGTGACTCTCCTGCGAAGTTGAAAATCTCGGCTTTCTGGTATTAAAAAGATTATGACCAAAATAATGAGAGGATTATAAAATTTTCGATTAATAACAAGCAGAGCATTTGTTCAACCAAAAACCAAAAGCTTCTTAACTACTGGATGTTGCTCGAAAGATAATCTACACGATATTCTAGTTTGGAAATTATACCTTGAAACAGTACGATTGAAATATGAATTTGTTCACTTTTTAATGATCTCATTTAAAATTATTCGATTTTCTTCAAAAAGTCGCAAAAAGACAAAAATATCCTGCAATTTGAAACTTAGGAAATAAGAAATGGATGAGTTTAAAATATTCTTAACTAAGTTTTTTATACTCATTGGCCTTTTGACTCTTTCCGGCATATACCTGTATTTCTGAACTTGAGATGGTGTACATGTTATTTAAGCCAATCAGCGAAGATGTTCTAAAATATTTTTGAAGGAAAAGTAAGGAAATTGTGACACAAGCGGCGTTTTTTCATAATAGTCGGAAAATAGTGGCATTGTTGAAAAAAATGTAGTGTCAATAGTGGCATAAGTCGAAGCCATGTTCTTTGTATCCTAATAAATGTATTTATATAAAATCGACCTATCGCACCGCTGTCGCCAGTTTACTATAACTAGGATCTATCCCACCGCTGTGACCAGTTGCAGCAAACTGGTGGCAGCGGTGGGATAGGTCATTTTTTATATGTAAATACATTTACTAATCTAAAACTTTTCTATCCCACCGCTGTCACCGAGTGCTGTAATTAAATAAATAAATAATTCTCTTCATTAACCATGTTTCTTTTTAAATTCGCATGAGGTGGATTCCACGCTGAACTTATACAAACCAGGCCTTCCCATCACCGATTTTTTCAAAACGTTGGTTACTTATTTGTTTGGTAGAAAAACTGTATATTGCCAAAGATGACACTCGAAAAAAGTTTTTTTTTGCATGTTATTGCACTTTTTATGTTTTGGACACTTTTTGAGTGCCTGAAACACGAATTGCACCACTTCACTAAAGGCTGTCCCGCTCAGCTCTGACTAAATGAAATTAACTGAAACTCTTCTTTTAGTGTGAGAAACCCTGACTTTTTTGTATTTCTTTATTTTGTACTTTAAAATGTCCTTTTAGAAAAAAATTGAAAAATCTTAGTGCTCCACATAAACTCTCTCAATTTTTTGTTAATTTTCACTTGAAATTTCATTTTTTTACTATTTAGGTCCATTCTCTTCTTCAAGTATTCAGATAATTGGCACACCATATGTCAAATTCCTATAAAAAATGTGAAACAAGTAAGATAAAATTATCATTTTCCTTGAAAATTAGTTTAAAAATTTTTATCAAATTATGTACGCAATAATGGTAATGTCATAAAGGATAATTCTATACGTATAAAAATGAAATAATACATGCATTGTCAAGACATCGAGTGAATAAAAACAACAAAAAATGAACAAGAAGACCAAATTCAAATAGGGAACCTCTAAATCGTATTCGATTTTGATTTTTCAAAATTTGTTAACTAAAACGGTACAACTTAGGCTAGTGTGCGTATTCAGTTTCGAAAGTGATTTTTTGGCCTTATTAAATGAATCGCCCTAAGCGAAAGTTCAGAAAAAGAATCCGATCCCCTTATAGCTGTATTAATGAGAAGATATTACAAAATTATTTTCTCCTTGAAAGTGTATCAGAAAATGATTATTTTTTAATTATTTCCACATAAAGGTTTGCTAAATAACGTGATACATTACGGGAAAAATCAATCTTATCAAATGAATTGAGCCTAGGCTCATTTAGATGCCTCTTGATTAGTAATCATATGGAAAATCTGTGAAATAAATTGTTAAGTCGATACAATCGAATAATTTTTTTGGTTGTAATAAAAAGATTTCAAGATCTTATTTTCGGTACCCAAGGGAAAAAGTGGGCTCAAATACGAGTAGTAGAAAAATGACATTTTAAGTAACAATTGAAAAAAATCAATTTTTTCCCAAGAAAAAAATTTTTCAGAGAATTTATGTGAAGCACAAAGGCTTTTCTAATTTACTCTCTAAAGAGAAATTTCAAAGTATAAAATGAAGAAGTACAAAGAAAATCTGAGAAGAAATTTTTTGGCAATGATGTTTTCAAAAAAATCTATATTTTTGTTTGAAAAACATGGACTATAGACATAAAGGAACTACTGGAATCAATAAGGACATCAAAATTTAAACTATTCGGGGGTTTTTACACTAAAACAAAAAGTTTCATTTAATTTGATCGAAAACGAGCTAAGCTGTACAGGAGTTAGTGAACTGGTGCAATTTTTGTTTTAGTGATTCAAAAAGTGTCCAAAATAGAAAAAGTGCAACCACTTTAAAAAAAAATTGTTTCGGATGAAATCTTTGGCAATCTTCATTTTCTCTACCGAACAAATCAGTAGCCAAAGTTTTAAAGGACTTGATGATTTGAAGGTTTGGCTTATGTGAGTCCGACATGGAATCCACCTCATGCGAGATTGATGAAAAAATGATCTATGAAAAAATTTTAATTATTTACTTACAATGCTCGCAGACAGCGGTGGGATAGGTCGGCTTTGAATTGATAAATTTATTTACCTATAAAAAATGACCTATCCCACCGCTGTCACCAGTTTGCTGCAACTGGTCACAGCAGTGGGATAGGTCGGTTTCAAATAAATAAATTTATTCAGATATAAAAAACAGGGCGCGGACTCATGTCTTTATTGATACTATTTTACACTTTTCTCAGTTGTGCGATTATTTTCCGACTGTTATGAAAAAATGCCAATTTTATGGAGTTCCTTCACAGTACTTCTTTTTCAATTTCTGTATGTCTTATAACTTGAAAAATGGGTTTAAGAATGAATTTTATTTTTGTGCAAATATAACTTGTAAATCGATAGGATTTTATTCTATTAAAAAAAATTGAAGCGACTACATTCGAGTATTATTGCTTATTATTTCATGTATTTTATTTATGTACATTCTGAGTTTATTATCTGAAAAAAATCATGCTATAATTCTGCATGTGCCCTCTAATACACTTTTTATTTCTTCTATCATTATTCCCACCTCTTCATTTACTTTTCACGCTTCCATTTTTATTTTTTTTACCTTTTCCTCAAAATTTTATTTTTCTCTTATCAAGTAATCCCCTCTTCCTGTTATTTTTACCTCTACTGCCATTCTATCCTTATTGCCATTACTCTTTCCACCTTCTGATGACAGTATTATAGGAAATCGATTCGAATATATATAATCTTCTACCTTTAGTTTCTTGACTTTCTCTCTTTCCTCGTCACCCACTATCTCATAATCAATCACCGTTCCTCTTTTCTCCTTCTGAAAGTGCATATTACCCTTCCTCATTCCCCTCTATATTTACGTTTAAGATATACCATCCCATCTTCTCCAAGCTCTTCAAAAATTTCTTTCCTTCTCCATTCAGTATCTTGTCTTTCGAATTCTTTCCACGTTCCTCTCCCCACTTTCTTCCTCCTCTATCCCCTGTCTCGTTTTGAAATCCTCTCCTATTATAAGCTTGATCCTTTCTTTACTTTCCTTCATCAGTTTTCTTATTTCCTCAGATTTTTACTGCACTTTTCCTCATATATAGACCCCCACTATATTCCACCTCTCCCCATCCAATTTAACTTCTTCTCCTATTTTTTCTTTTTCTTCTTCTTTCTTCTCTTTGCAGTCCTTCCCATCATTCCTCACATTGCTCTGTATGGAGAGGAGAGGGGTGATCAGAGTTATGGGAAGAGAGGGTAGTGGTACTAGTAGTGGAAGAAAGCAAAGGAGAGAAGGTTAAACGTTATAGAGGAGTGACGCTAATGCCAGCATTTTACAAGTTATATGTAACTGTTTTATCGGAGATATTAAAAGTTGAAGTTGAGGAAAACAAGATAAAGCCACCAAATCAAACAGGATTTGGGACAGGAGTGGGGGTAATGGAGAACATATATATCCTGAATTAGATGGCAAATAAACGGATATAGTAGAATCCAATGTCAAAAGTAAGTCCATAAGAATGAAAAATTGGAAAAGCCAATATGTCGCTTGACAATGAATCATGTTCCTCAATTCTCATCTCTAGTTAGTTCTGTGGAAAGCAATTATATTGTACAGTTAGAGAAAAATATAATTTTAACTACAAAACGAAACATATACGATGAAGAGAAATGAAGTTGAAATATTTAAAATGAAAAAGTCCTTTACCTATTGTTGTTAATATTATAAAAAAAGTGAAGTCCATCAATGAAGAGAAAGCAATGACAGACGTATTGAAAATCAATTAGCAAAAAAGGTTGAATTCAAATTTAAGAGAAGAGACAGAAGGAGCGTTCTACTCCATGTTGAACTTTAACATCGAGTGAAAGAAGGTAAAAACATGAACTGACAGAGATGTAGAAGAACAGTGTCGTAATAACAAGTCAGAAATATACGGTTCCTTAAATTTTAAATAAATATAGATTGTAAAGTCGCAGTAACAAATTATTGGTAGAACAATTAATTTATATGAAATAACCGACTAATAAAATCATGAAAATAATAATAATATGATGATAAGAGTAAGATTCTAAATCATTGGATCTTAAATTAATTCATCTAGTATTATGGTGTATAATTAACTAAAATTATTTAGATCAGTTATTATATTTACGCAATTATCACACTCTCTCTTAATAAAGAACATTTCTGCTGCAAGTCTTTTAAACTTATTAGTCTTATGGTGTAGAACCAATACATGTTCCCAATCAAACTGATGACCCGTTTCAACCTGATGTTTCGCAATAACTTTATGGTTCTTTGGTTTCTGCCTAAAATTATCATGATGTTCTTTGGTTCTAGTCGAAAGAAATTTGCTAGTCTGGCCTACTTAACATTTTTCACAATTTAAACAAACAATTTTGTATACTACATTAGTAAGCTGAAAAATGTTGAGAGAATCTTTTCTTAATTTCATGAACTTATCCAGTTTAAAATCAATCTTTAATGTTGTTTTAATGTTGGAATCATTCAAAATTCTTTTAACCTCAAAAGACAAACTACCACGAAACGGTAAAGAGAAAATACGTTTGAAATCTATATTATAATCTAGATGTGAATTTGGTTGTTGTGATAAAGGATCTATAAGAGCTTTTATTTTATCATTAATTTGTGTCTGAACAAATTCTTTTGGATAATTAATAGTGACAGAATATTTTTAATAAAATAAATATTTGGACTTGTGAAAAGATTCATGCTATAGTTTGAACGATATGTCTACGAGATTTTTTACAATAGCTACTTCATCCTGAATGGGATGGTTAGAAGAAAAGTTTATGTATTTGCCTAAACCGTTTCTGTACCAATCCGTGATAAAAGTGCCATCATTAGTTTTGATAACATTGACATTTGAAAAGGAAATTGAATTGTTAGTTTCTGTGTCATGTGTAAATTTGAGCCTGGGGTGAAAAGAACAGAATTTCCGTAAAACATAATCCATTTTATCTTTCGGTAAAATAATGAGTGTCATCTACATATCTTAAATATGTGTGAATGGTAAAATCTAAATTTTTAATAACAGGAGACTCTAAATCTTGCGTAACAAGGTCAGCTAAAACAGGTGATATGGGAGAACCCACGAGAGTTTCATATACCTATCGGTAAAAATTATTATTGAATTGAAAAACTGTTTGGTTCATTTAAAACTTTATACCTTTTTCAAATTCAATCAAGGATAAACCTGTAAAATTTTGAATGTGAACCCATCTACTTAAAATACGGTTGATCACCAAATCGGTTGGAATATTGTTGAATAAAGATGAAACATCCAAAGAAACAATAGTATGATCAGGAGAACTTTTCTATTAACTATCATGTTTTTAAACTCAAATGAATTTTTTATTTGACTCTTCGGTACCAATGGAGCTTCTCCAAAAATATTATTAAATAACTTTGCCGTTTTGTAAGTGGGAGTATTGATCAAAGAAACAACAGGTCTTAATGGACAATTTGGTTTGTGAATTCTAGGTAAGCCCTAGAATTTTTAGTTTGTGAGTACGATAACTTTCGAAAGAATTGACCGATTGGATTGGCCTTAGGTATACCCTTTGAGCGTCCCAAAATGAAGGTCGAGTTCGTTAGCCAGCCATTTTCCGGTAGGAAGCATAGTTTGTATTTTAAGTACAGAAAAAAGTATTGGAATATTTTTATTTCAATTTTTGAGCCAAACGACGCGAGATAAGTAAAAAATAGTCAAAAAAGTAGAATTGGTGCTTTTAAAAGGTCAAATAAAATTGCTGTTAAACATTTCTTTATAGGACCAATCGTGAATCAAGAAAATTGTTAATCGTCTTTCCAATTATTTATTTGTATATATTATACGATGAGCTCAGAAAATCGAGCGCGAATATTATGATGAGAATGTATTCCTGAAGGCCGATAGAGCCTTAAGTAAATAAATTTCTTTTCTCATTTGAAATCAAAAACAAATTTAGTAATTTGTACATGAAAAACATATAACACCGAGCGCGAAGCTCGACGACCGAATCGCGCTCCCTAGGCGCGCACAAACTTGCGAGCGAAGCGAGCTGCGCGTGAAGCGCGCGAGGAGAATGTGCCCGCGAAGCGGGCAGATTTTTTTATAATGATTTTCTTTATTAACATTATTCTTAGCACGACAACTAAAAAACTGTTAACTTTTTAAATTGTTAGTAGCATTGGTGATATTTTTTGGGCGCAATTTGTGACTGCGACAGTTAACCAAATTAGTTTCTCTGGCTTTAATATTATAAATTGTTTTGCTTAAATTAATAAGTTTTTTCCCATCAATAAAAGAGTTAGGATAATGTGTTTCAATTCTGTTGAAAAACATGATAGTACCTACTCTAAAGAATGTGATAATCAAAAAGAGAGCAAAAAAGACTTGTAAAATTGACAAAGGACTAAGAATATAATACTCTATTATGTCAAAAAAGGTAATACTTATTAATAGATGGTGAATGGTAAAGTGCGATGTTATGCGTCTGAGTAGATAATTAATTTTAATTATTACAATTATAATAATAATTATAAAAACATATCATAATTATTATAATTATAATTCATTAATGGACTTCGCTTCTTTTATAATATTAACAACTACAGGTAAAGGATTTTTTTATTTTAAGTATTTCAACTTCACTTCTCTGTATCGTATATGTTTCGTTTTGTTGTTAAAATGATATTTCACTCTACATTTAAAATATAATTGCTTTCCACAGAACTAACTAAAGAAACGTCGACAAGACATTTTAATAAAGGATCTTCTCAACAGCATCGAGGTCTTTTTATCTGGTCTGAAGTATATCATTATACAACTCAAACTCTATTTATAATTAATTATCTACTCAGACGAATAACATCGCACTTTACCATTTACCATCTATTAATGAGAATAAAGTAGATATAATAGATAAAATAGCAATATTTGTGGATTTAAATGCGGCGCTTGACTCATTTAACTGAGACGAAATAGAAGAAGTCATGGTGAAAAAGAGGATAAGAGAGGGTTTCATAAAGAGGGTATTAGATATTTTTCAAGAGACAAAAAGCAGGGTCAAGGTGTCAAACCAAGTGGGGGGTAGTCACTAGTTGGTGAGAAAAGTAAGACAAGGTTATCCTCCGAACTCACTTTTATTTAATATATTAATCTCAGACATAGAAGAAGAAATAAAAAAAGAAAATGATGGGAAAATAAAAGGTATATACACTGGCATACGTGGATGATATAGTGGTGAGGGCAGAGGATGAAGAAGGGATAGCGGGCTTAATTACAGGTTTGGAGAAATACCTAAATGAGAAAAAGTTGAATTTGATTGTAGAAAAAATAAAAATAATGAGGTTCAGAAAAAGAGGGGAAGAAGGAAAGAATGGACTGGGAGATGGGAGGGAGTAAAGTTACAAGAACCAAGCCAGTTTAAATATTTGGCTTATACCCTCCAAAATGAAGATCATAGAGCTTATATAAAAGAAAAGATAGAGGAAGCAGCAGGGGTGATAAAGCAGATATGGGGCATAGGAAAAAAAAGGTTCAAAAAATAGTAGAGACGGCGACTGTGGCGCTTGATACATTGGTATGGCCAGTATTAGGCTATGGAGCATAGATCTAGAAATGAAAGGAAATGGAAGTACCCAAATATTTGGGAAAAGGATAAGATAAAAGAAAAGGGAAATGAATAGCAAGATTCAGATTAAGAAACGAGGTAAGGAAAGGGACGTATTGAGAAGAGATGTAGGAGAGTAATTGAAGATAAAGGAAGCTGGAAAGAGAATGTGGTGAAGGTTTTACGGGAGGATGGATTGGGTGAGGAGTAACTGTATATGTGTAAGCTAAATAAGTTTCCTTAACATTGTTCTCGTAATCCCCAGCGGAGCTTCTTTATATGAAACTCTCACGTATCGGTCTCTATCTCAAGATGTAGATAGAGTTGGTTCGAGAAACGTCTATTGGGTCGTGCCGCACTGATGAGGAGCTTTAGTCAAAAGGCCTATTAACCATTATAGTCCAGGTCTTCTACTGTTTCGGAAGTATCCTCTGGGATCTATCCACTCTGCTCTTATCTTAACTCTGACCGCTATCCACTTCCCCTGGGTGGTCTTAATACGCAGTTTATTTCGTAAGTGAAACTTACTAGACATTAAACTTTTAGTAATCCTAATCCGGAAAGACCGAGATTTAACTTTTGTTCTGCATTAATCCTTCCGGCGACAAATATCATTTATATTGTCTTTGAGCAATTCTTCCAAGAGTGCTCCTAAGAATAAAAGAAGTTAATTAACCCACATTTTGTACCAGAGTGAGATACATTCGTCGAAATCACGAAGGCTAAGGTGTTAAAGAGTTTATGGTAGCTAGTTATACGCAGGGATGTGTTTTCTGCAGTTTTTCTTTTCCGCTACCAAAATTCTTAGGAACTATGGAAAAAACTGCTAAGGATAAGTATCTTCTCTACTGCAGCACTACTAACACATTCCTGTCGAACAAATAGTACCAAGTGAGTTGGTAGGAGAGAGTGGCGAGTTGTGTGCCGGGTTTTGTTTTTGGGTCAAAAATACTATAATCATTTTTTTGTTGTACATCTGAATGAACAGAATTCTTAGTGCACATAAAAACACAACTTTTGGCTACATCATTTTTTTTTAATTCGAAAAGATTGAAACATTCTGGATGTTCGTGCAAGAAACGTGTTTTTTTGAATATTCAAAAAAGTGGGGAGTTGTGAGTTCCAACTCAAAATTGAGAAAAATGGCATATTTCGATGAATATTCTCTATCTAAGTTGTGAGAAGCGACAAATAGTGTTAATTGTTCTTTATTTAAGTCGTAAAAAAATGACAACAAAAATATTTAGATGAAAAAAATTTGTAAAATACAAGGTCCGAGTAGTCCGCCCAGTCATTTTTCCTACGGAAATCACTCGGATCATGATTTTTTCGCACTTTTATCGAAGTGTTATCAAAATATAATGAAAATGTGATCTATTTCGATGACGGTGCCTTTTCCAAGAAAAATGCGAACTCAGCTTGAAAACCATCTAATATGGCGTGGCTCACAACTTCCCACTTTTGTTGGCTCACGACTCCCTACTTTCTACATTTTCAAAATGGCCAGCGCATCATCGACACATTAAATGTTTATGCAAAATTCCTTTCGTGTGTTCAACGGTTATCCACGGCTGATTATTTTCAATGTACTCACCTTTGCGATCAGCTTGAAAAAAGGTGGAAATCTCGCAAACACAAGTGGCCAACAAAACTTTTCGAAAAAAATTTAAAATTTTAATCCAGAGATGAACTAAGAATGCGTGCAGGTACTACAAGTGCTAGCTGAAAAGTGAGATTATGTTAAGAGAAAAGTTTGGCGGTAGTTGAAACTTGTCAAAACTATTCCCATGTGACAGATATTGACCTAGCTCACAACTCTCCATGGCTCACAAAAACTCACGGCTCACAACTCCCCACGGCTCACAACTCCCGACGCCTCACAATCCCCACTCTCCCCTACTTATTTTAGTAGAGCAGTTAAGCATATACTTTTCAATTCTGATAATCCGCAATATGGACAGTATTGTTTTCAGTGAAAGCATTTAATTTCTTGAATGTGACCACTAGCACTGACTATACACACGCATCATGGTATAGATTTGAAGCAAGAACTGTCTGTTTAGTTAGAGAGCAGGAACAGTTGGAATGTGGGAAAGACAAACGAATGGCAAACAGCAAACTACCAATCGTTGTTTTTCTTCCCACAAATGTTCTCTACCTTCAGTCTTTCATCATTTGTCATTCGTTTGCCTTTTCCACTTCCTGGTCCTCGTTTCCTGTTCGCAAAGCGCTCTCGTAGAGATACACGGCCGCATTTATTAGAAGTGTGACTGTTCATCTAAATTAAACAGAAAAGCAAAAAAGCGATTCGAATAATGCACTTGTTTCCGTTACCCTTACTCGAAAATTGCAACTTCTTTCTGTTAAAGTTACTAATAAATAGTAACTTTTTGAGTTCAAGCTCTAGTATATTTGTTCACAAAAGAGGAATAAAAATTAAAGTAATTAAACTCAGAGTAAATAATAAATTAAATGCTTTTTCAATTAGAAATCCAATGATTAAAGAACCCCGCACTCAGCGTAGAGAAAATGGCTCTTAGTCAGGAGGTCTGATAATAAATTTCATTCATAATTTAGAACCTGCAAATCGATTATTCGGAAGAAAATTATCAGAAACATGCATAGTTTTTACTCAAAAAGTTGCCACATTTTCAATTTTTACATGTATTCTAATGGAAAAATACGTCATTATTGAAATGTTATCTTGCACAAAAACCTTTCATTAGATTTGGCTCTATGCCTCATATTTTATAGATCAGACAGTAAATTTGGGTTTTCTTCAACATTGACCTGAAAATTATAAATAAAAAATTGAAATTTCGAAAATACAAAAACCACGCGAGATTTTTTGATTAAACTACCTGGGTGAGAAATCATTTCAAAATAAGCGCAGGAAGCTTTCCCTACTAGGAAAAGTGTTTCAATTTATGTATTTTGAGAGTTGTCCTAACATCCCTTAAAGACCAAGTAAGGACATCAACATTTCCAAAAAACTGAAGCCAAAGTGGAGTTTTTCATCAAGCTATGGGGGTGAGAAATTACTTCAAAATGAATACAGGAAGTGTCCCATACCAGAAAAAGTGTTTAAAAGAATGTTAAGAGTTTTTTTTAACACCCTCAAATATTTGAGCAAGAAAATCGACATTTGTAAAAAAAACCATAACCACAGAGGAATATTTTGATGGAGCTACTGGGATGAAAAATTACTTTAAAATAAGCGCAGGAAACGTCCCTCACCAGAAAAAGTGTTACATTTTATTTTGAAGGTTGTTTTAATATCCCCTGAAGATTCAAGTAAGGAAATCAACATTCTCTAACAATAAAAACCACGGGACCTTTTTTGCTTAAACTATTGGGATCAAAAAGCACTTGAAAATGAATGCAAGAAGTGTGACCTACCCAGAGAAGTGTTTGCATTCATTTTGGAGATGGCTTTAACATCCCTCACAGATTAGAGCAAGGAAATCGACATTTCCTAACAACCAAAATCACGAGAGATTTTTCGAATAAACTATTGGGGTCAAAAATCACTTTAAAGTAAGGGCATCTTCTGCCATTAAAAGTATTTGAATTAATTTTAAGGATTGTTTTAAAATCTCTTAGGGATTCACGTAACAAAATCGACACTTTTTAACAACCAAGGCCACAGGAGACTTTTCGATCAAACTGAATACGTTCCCCACGTTTATTTTGAATGGATTTTCGTCTCCGATTGTTCAAACAAAAAATATCTCGGCGCTTTTCGAATTTCTTTTGAAGTGATTTCTTAGACTACTAGCTTAATCAATAAATCTTCCGCGGTTTTGGTTTTATAGAAATTTTAACTCCCTTATTTGAATCCTTAAGGGACGTTGAAACAATTCTGAAAATCATTTCAACGACTTTTACTGACAGAGAATGTTACTCTCATTCATTTCAAAGTAATTTCCGACCTCAAGAAAAAGCTTCAGTGGTTTTTATTGTAAGGAAACATCGATTTCATCACTTTAATCTTTAAGAAATATTAGAACAACTCTTAAAATACATTGAAACAATTTTTCTGGTAGGAGACGCATTCTGCACTTATTTTGATGTGATTTTCGACCCCAATTTCTTAATCAAAAAATATTCCGTGATTTTGTCTGTCAGAAAATATTGATTATCTTACTCAAATTCCTAAGGGATGTAAAAGCCACCCTTGAAATGAAGTTTAACACTTCTTCTAGTAGGGTAAGCTTCCTGTACTTATTTTGATGTGATTTCCAGCCACAATAGTTGAATCAAAAAATCTTCCGTAGATTTGGTCGTTAGAAAGTGTCCATTTCTTTACCTAAATCTTTAAGCGATATTAAAACAACCCTCAAAATATATTTAAACACTTTTTCTGGTGAAGGACGCTTACTGCACTTATTTTGAAGTGACTTTCGACCCCAATTATTCAATCAAAAAATGTTTCGTGGTTTCAAATATTCGAGAATGTTGGTTTTTTTGCTCAAATCTTCAAGATATGCGAAAGCAGCCCTTGAAATAAAGTTTGATATTTTTCCAGTTAAACTGTGCTACCCGTACTCATTTCAAGAGATTTTCGACACTAATAGTTTATTCAAAACATATCCCGTGATTTTGATTGTCAGAAAATGCTGATTCCCTTACTTGAACTTTCAAGGAGTGTAAGAGCCACCCTTAAAGTAGAGTTCGAAACTTTTTCTTGTAGGTTGCGCTTCCTGCACTTATTCTGAAGTGATTTCGGATATACTCCCGAAAAGCGCATAGCTCCGCTTAATTTGAAACTCCGTATACTTATGTATTATGATGCGCTAATTACGAAAATGATAGTGAAAATAGACGCAAATTCTATTTTTATGGTGAAAGCCATAAAAACTCCATGAAAATCATGTTCTCTTGCTTTCATCTTAGTGAATAATGAAAATTTACAAGAATGCTTCAAATAAAAGTTGTATTTCTTTTAAAAGTACATATTTTATGTACGAAACATTTTTACTCTACGACTGACAGTTTTTGAGAAAGTGGACCTGAAAATAATATGAAAAATTCTTTAAAGGCAGAAAAGGGCTCGTAGAATGGTTAGGTTGTTGGGAAGGGGTCAGGGTGTGACCTACATTATTTCTGCGACTAATCACAGGGGCGACTTCCCCCTACGAGATGCTGGAGAGGGGCATAAATGTGACCTACATTCTTCTGTGACCAGTAACAGGCGTGCCTTCGCTCTCCCGCAACGAGACGTTGGAAAGGGATAGGGATGTGACCTACATTCTTCTGTGACCAGTAACAGGGGAGCCTTCCCTCTCCCCCAACAAGATGTTGGAAAAGGGCATAAATGATACCTACATTATTTCTGTGACAAATAACAGGCGTGCCTTCCCTCTCCCCCAACGAGACGTTGGAAAAGGGGTAGGGATGTGACCTACCTCATTTCTGTAACCAGTCACAGGGGTGCCCTCCCACGCGAGACGTTAGAAAGGTTTATGGATGTGACCTACATTAATTCGGTGACCATTCACAGGAGTGCCACAAGTTCTATCCCAAGCAATTCTACACATTGTATCAACATTTTCCTACTTTTCTCGAAAAATATTAGTTTTTTGGAAGAATTTTATGATATCTGTATGGTGTATTTTGAGTAAATCTACAACTTTTGTTTGAAGCTTTTTTTAAATTTTTCTTTACTTGCTAAGATAAGCGCAAAAAACCATGATTTTCATGGGTTTTTAATGGTTTTCACCATGAAAATCGAACTTGAACCTATTTTCATTATCATATTCGTGACTAGCGCGTCAAAATACATGAGTATACGGAGTTTTACATTAATCGAAGGTATGCGCTTCTCGGAAGTACACCCGTGATTTCTGACCACAATAGTTTAATCAAATCAAGTCAAGTCAAAAAGTCTCCTGTTTTTTTCGGTTTTGGAAACGTTAATTTCCTTATTTCAATCTTTGAGGGATTTCAAAAAGACTCTTCAAATAAATTGAAACACTGTTCTGGTAGAGGTCACTTCCTGCATTCAGTGGGAAGTGAATGACGACTCCCATAGTGTGATAAAAAAAATCTTGTGGTTTTGGTTTTCAGGAAATGTCAGTTTCTTTGCCTGAATATTTAAAGAATGTTGAAACAACCTCCAAACATCCCGCATACAAAAAATCGTGAATCTGTCAAGTTAATGGATGAAAAACCTTTGTTTTTCTAGATCCAGTCTACAAAATATGTGGCATGAGGCCAAATATAACAAAAAGTTTCTTAGATCGATAACATTTCAGAAATAGGCGAAATTCATCTATTGAAAACGTTTAAGAACTGGAAGTTTGGAAATTGTTCCAGTAAAGACAGTTCATTCTTCTGATAATTTCTTATCGAATCATTGATCAGCAGGTTCGAAATCATAAGAAAAAATTAATAACTAGAGATTTTGCTTCAAACCCATTTTCAGTACACTTGGTGCGGAATCCTTTGCTCAACACGTTTTTAAATTCCACGATTCAAATTTAAAAAACCATAAGATTCGATTAGAGACACTTAAGAGTGTCTTGTCTGAATTTGATCGTCGGATTCTTATATTTTTGTAATTTCTAATAATTTCGTAGTGAAAGTTGAATATTTGATGACTGATATTTCCGAACGATTTCCAAAAAAGACGATTCATTTGTTAATTTTCCATTTGGAGGTGTTAACTCTTTGGGTTACACTTTATTTTCTTATTGCATGCAACCGTGTGGCGTGCAAACTAGTTTGCGTAGGGATTTCACGTTGCCAGTTGAGCCAATAATCCAATTAACCGTTAAAGGTGCTGGATAAATAACTGTGTCAATACGCAAATCAGCAGGTCTCTGGCGAATACAAGTGAGCGAAGAAGGTCTGGCAATATTCCAGAATAATGTTTGGTAGCCACTTTGGATTCGAAATATAGAGGCTCATCACATGCGCCTCGCAAAATTAATATGAGATAAACGGCTGAAATAGGGGTTCACAGATGCAATTAAAATATTGCTGCATGTCAAAAATAATCAGCCCTGTTTTTGCATGAAAGTTTCTCGTTGATGAGTTGTTCATAAATCTACAAAAAAAATATCTTTCCCTAATTGATTCGCAGTCATTTCACCCATAATTTTATGATATTAGGTGATATTTGGGGTTTCATTGCCCCGAGCGGGCTAGTAAGGTAGAAAACTGGAAGTGATGGAAAGTGAGGAGAGGCTAGTAGAGGGTTTTGGTGTGGTAGTGTGGGGGAGGGGTGTTAGGGGGTGTGGAGGAAAGGTGAGGGGCAGTGAGGGTATGTAAAGGTCGGTAAAGAAAGTTAGGAGGCTTCGGGGTGACAAGGGGTAGTTGAGGTGGCGAGGATAAGTGAAGAGAAGTGAGGGGGCTTTGGTCTGAGAGGGATAGTTGGAGGTGTGGAGGAGTGGATTGGTTAAGTGTGGGTCGTTGATAGAGGGCGTTAATAGGAGAGGGTAGTAGAGGGAATTAGTGTGGAAGTGAGGCAGGAGGGAAACTTAGGGGGTGTAAAGGAAAGGTGAGGGGCAGTGTATGAAAGGGTATGTAGTATGTAAGTATGTAAGTAGTCGGGGTGACAAGGGGTAGTTGGGGTGGCGAGAATAAGTGAAGAGAAGTGAGGGGTCTTGGTCTGAGCAGGGATAGTTGGAGGTGTGGAGGAGTGGATAGGTTAAGTATGGGTCGTTGATAGAGGGCGTTAATAGAAGAGGGTGGTAGAGGGAATTAGTGTAGAAATGAGGAAGG
>JAUMHM010000005.1:6575421-6602409 GCA_032362435.1 Melikaiella ostensackeni
GATATCTCGAAAACCTGACGTGATGGAGCAATTCTGAGGCCAGATTCTTGTTCAGCGCACCAAAAACCTTCGGAAAGGTATACTCTGGTTTCTGGTTCTGGAATATTGTCGACCTGTGTAGTTCAACAAATGACCACTGAATAACGCACAGTGTTTTCTTTGACCCTACGGTTGGGAAAAATAATTACACCAGATGGAACTCAAACTCGGACCGAACCACATTTCAAATTTTGCGCTATAAAAGACTATCAATCATAGCCCAAGCAGATGTTGCATTTGCGCACTATTTCGGCAAGGGGCTACACAACGCTCATTTTTCAGATGGCCCTGCAGTCACATAAAATGCTGACTTCGGATAAAATATCTTACATTATTTGTAGCATTACACACGTCTTTTCACGTGGAGCTCCATATTTGCAGGACGAGTTCTGCAAATATTGAGCTCCCCGTGTAAAGACGTGCCTAACACTACTCGTAATGTAATATACTATTAATGAAAATTTAACTTTTCCATTTTTTAGTTGAAAATTCAACTATTTGGTTGAAAATTTATGTATTTGGTTGATAATTCGTCTTTTAAAAATTCATTTCATTCGTTGAAAATTGAACTATTATGCAGAAAGTTAGTTTTTTTTTGTCGAAATTTAATTTTTAAAATTAAAATTTATCTTTTCCATTTTTGGATGAAAATTTAACTTTTCTGGTTGAAAATTCGTCTCTTTGGTAAAAGTCAACCTTCTTGTTTGAAAATTGATGTATTTTGTTGAAAATTGGCCTTTTTTGTTAGAAAATTAATCTTTCGAATCGAACATTCATATTTTCGGTTTGAAAATACAATTGTCATGTAGAAAACTCGTCTTTCTATTTGAAAATTCAACATTTCAGATGATTATTTTTTCCTTTGTTGACTGGGAAGTCTTTCTTGGTTGAAAATTGAACTCTTTTGTTAAAAATTCGTCTTTTTGGTTTGAAAATTCTTTTTTTGTACAAATTTTACCTTTTTTTGTTAAAAATACAACTGTTTGGTTGAAAATTTATCTTTTTTGGTTGAGGATTCAAGTATTTTGTTGAAAATTTGTGTTTTTGGATGGATACAACTATTTTGTCAAAAATTCGTCTTTTTGGTAGTCAACCCCCCCCCACGGCAGTTTCTGGACCTGTATGTACGACCGTGACATGAAGTGAGTTTTACTAGGTGACGTTAACTTTCAATTCAATATCAACTTTCTTGTAAGTTTTGCTAATCAATAATATATCAAGTTGGTCGCAGAAACTTCTACTTTTTTATATGAGGATATTTCTCTCTAGTAAGCTTTGACGCAAAAGAAACTTCTATTACAAAACTTTCGAAAGGTAATTTGTTGTCGAACTATACACTGGAAAAAATTTACTTGATCCAAAGAAATGGGTTTCTTCTTTGTATCAAGGATTTGTTTACTTTATTTGAGTAAATATTGTTCAAAGGCAAAAGAGACATGCCTCAATGCAAAGAAATCATTTCTTTGGTGATATTTCTTTGATAGAAAGAAATGTTTCTTTTCAATAAATGTGAAAAGAACGTGGCATCTTCGAATCTCTTTTCAACACTTTAAAAATTATTTCCTCATTTCAATGAAATAGATTTTTAGAAGTGATAAATATTTATTTTCTTTGAGTGAAATAAATATTTTTAAGATAAGTAATGATTCATGGAACTTAAAAATATATTTATCAGATGCTGAGAGTTGACAAGGTTATTGCAAATAAATAATTATATAAATTTAAAAAATGTTGTTTTTCCAATTAAATATGGATCCAATTTATTGGAAGGAATCATATATTGAATGAAGAATCTGCAATTAATTAATTTAAACATATATTTGTTCAAACAAAGGACACGCTTTATTAAAATTAAATTTGACATTTTTTCATATTTGTTTCAATAATATATTCATTTCAGTTCAAACGCAACTTTTTTCAATGAAATGTTCATGCCATTTGATGGAAGAAATATTTGTTTAGTTCATGAAAAAGAAATAAATCATTTTATATAAATAATTCTTTCACTAGTCAGTAGTTCAGGACAAATGCCGCTAGGTGGAAATAGCATATTATCTTACATTAGAAATTAATTACTAAGGAAATAAATTAACTGAAAATTTTCACAATAGATATAATGAAAAGTATATGTGATTATCTATCTCACTGATTGTCATCTGATAATATGTAGTATGTTCTCCCAGCGTCAACACTGATTGTGCTTGAAATATTTCGGAAATTTTGGTTGACCTTGTGACAAAAATTATTATTACAATAATATTATAATTAATATCATTACTATTGATTTAGTAATACTTTGTAGCAAACGGTAGATTTACATTATTATATTTCAACTATTCAAATTTTTTGAACAATGGTAGTATTTTTTGGTCCAATGAAATATTTGTTTGATCCTGAGCTACCCTCATTTCAAAAAATTACATTGCTCTTCAAATAAATCTCTCGTTTCTTCAAGTTAAGCATTGGGTTCTTTGAATCAATTAATATTTTGTCAACTTTGTTGCGTTTTTCATCTGAACTATAGTATATATTGCCTGGTATACCAACACTAGGCGGCTTTACCTGTGGAGTCGATACTAAAAAGCATTAATCAGAATGGTAAAAATCAACTGAAATACTTAAGGTAAGCAACCAATGTTGAGCATTTGTACAACTACCCTAATATGTTTTGTGCAAATATCCAATAAAATGTTTATTTGGATAATAGAAAGTCTTATTTGAAATTGAAACTTTGTGGCAAATTTTTTTTTTTTTTTTTTTTTTGATCAGCAAGTCCTGAGTACTCAAAAGCGATAATTATTTATTAATAATTATTACACTCAAATATTCCCATACATATTGTCAGATGCCAATCCTCAAAAGAACCCCAAATTCGGTGTAGTTTTAAATTGCAAGTTTTTGAGACACGAAAACAAAAGAAGGCACAATGAAAATTGTAATTGCTAAAAATGAGATTCAGCAACTTTTACCAGAATGGTTTTCTATGGGTTAACTTTTGGCAAAGGCTTCTTTCACACAATTTTTGCACGCTTTCATGTTTCAGAGAAGCATATGTATATATAGTTTTATTGTATAATTAATTTTATTGAAAGGGTGCACAGAACTCCGATGTAGCAATTTAAAAAATGATCAATTCACGACCTCGGTATAGGTTGGGAATTTTTATACATTATATATAGTAAAAAATTTTTAAATTTAGGAAAAAACTTTGATTAATTACATGCGAATGCAGCAATGAAAATATCTGGGGCGGGTCAAGTGACAAGCGGCCAGTCACATTTCGGGATGTCACATTTGGGAGAAGTTTTAAGTCCGCATCAAGCTGTCAGAAATGGGTCAAGTCACATTGCGGCGACTCACACTAGACAATATGTCACATTTACAGCAAGTCAAATTTTGAAAATGTCACATTTGCCGTAAATCACATTATGGCATCTCCAATTTCAAAAAAATTTTAAGTCCACATCAAACTGGCAAAAATGTGGCAAGTCACATTTTTAAAATGTCACTTTTGCGGCAAGTCACATTGTTAAGATGCCACATTTGCCGCAAGTCATAATGCGACAGGTCACATTGTTAAAATGGCACGCTCGCGGCAAGTCACAGTGTAGCATCTCTTATTTGGGAACAATTTTAAGTCCACATAAAAATGACAAAAATGCGGCAAGTCACATTGTGGCGAGTCACATTTGCGACACCGCATGTTCCAACATCTGTCATTCTCATTCACTTGTATTTAAAATATCCCCAATCTCTATCGCAGTCGTGAGTTTGATAATTTTTTAACTTGCTAGGTCGGAATTCTCTCATGATTCAAAATTTTAACATCAGCCCAATTAAAATCATGCCCATGTGTAAGTCTATGTTTTGCAAGGACCGAATAATATCTTGCACTTCTATGAAAATTATTGTTATGTTCATCTTTTCTTGTTCTAAGTGACCTCCTTGTTTGTCCTATATAAATAGCATCACACTGTCCACATTTAAATTTGTGAATTACACGTTGTTTTTCCAATTTTTCCATGTTCGTTTTCTGATTTTTTGTGATTCATGTGATTGATTATGAAAAATCATAAAATCAGGACAATATCCTATTCCTTGAATTTGAATGAAGAGCACGAAGTGTGAAGAAGAGAAATGACTAAAAATCAAATGGGACTGCAAATATGAACTGATTTTTTCCATCTTTTTTAGATTTCCTCGTAATAACATAACGGGGCCAATGCAGCCTACTAGAATTGGATTTAATAACATCGTGCGAAACTTTGCTTTTTCTCCACTGGGTCTAACTTTCAAACAATGGTAAGATGGCGTGAGGTAAAAAAACGTATTGAATCCAATTCTAATAGGCTGCATTAGAATCGTCATATGGTATTATTACAAGAGAATCAGTAAATGATATTAAAAATCAGTTAATATTTGCAGTCCTATTTGATTTTCAATCATTTCTCTTCCTCACACTTCGTGCTCTTCATTTAAATTCAAGGAATAGGATATCGTCCTGATTTTATGATTTCTCAAAATCAATCACATTAATCACAAAAAATCAAAAAACGAACATTTACATTTTATCTAAGTTAAATCATTTGTTTAATTAGACGTTTAAACAATTGGAAGTTTCAAGGCTGAATGACGCTTTGAAAATTCGTAATGTCTCACGAGCAGTGAAGAAGACATTCAGTCTACGCCTATGGCTTACGGGAGCTTGACCCCTTTTTTGGAAGGGATTTCTTTCACGCTTGAATTGGAAAATCCTGAGAAAGAACGTTTTTTCAATACGAGTTTTCCAGGATTGAAACTTATTAAGATCGTAATTGTTCCGATGCTCTTAATTCAGACATTAATCATTTTCACTCTTCGTTCGACTTTTGAGATTAAACCGCCGAATCGGGAAACTTCTTTTAAGCTGGAGTTCAACTTGAAATCTCTATCCAGAGCCGAGATAAATTTTTCTACATTTTCAGCTCTACTAATTCAAATAATCATTACATTGAAGTAAAATAAATTGGCATTTGTTAAGTACATGTTACAGATTACTCATGCATTTTTCAAATTTCTGGTACCAATTTTTGAACCTGTTGAGGACTTCAAAGTCGACTTACTGAAACTTGAGGGTCATTTCTCCTGTTCTTTCACACATTTTCTGTCACAGGAAAGACAAAAAATTTTTGACGAAAATCAAACTGACATTGCTTTAGAAGCATAATGCTGAAGAATGTTTCTGTTTTTGACTCAACATTCTGCGATTTTCTCTCGCCGAGTAATAAAGTTTCAAAGCCAGGTTTCAGGACTTTTAGTCCCGACTTCAGTCTCCACAGCATCCCTCCCCAGAAAGAAAAGACCCCCGAGGGTAAGTCCTCCCTACAAGAGAACTCGGGTTCATGTCATATTGCGCATCACTTCCCAAAGTGTAAAAATATCTTCGGGTTCAGGCTGTATCGGGCAGGTCTTCCCACAGGGTGGCAATTTTGAGCATCAAAGTGAAAAACGCAAAGTGGCTGACTGGCAATATTGGGCAAGTCTTCCCACAGGGTAGAAACTTTGGGCATCGCTTCCCAAAGTGCAAAAACGCTGAATAGTTCCCTGGCAACGTCGGGCAGTCCTCCCCATGAAGTTTCAGTTTCGGACATCACTCTTCCAACTAAAAATATAAACATTTATATCAAAACTTCTTCTTATGGACCTAACCGAGCAGAGTCATATAAATCGGAGAGTTATATTCTTCAATTCAGGATAATTAGCCATAAAACTTATGAAAGTGGAGAATGCTTTTTCTAAAAGTCGTAAAAATTAATAAGTTGAAAACTCACTACCTACTAATGTATAGTAGCTAATTTTGTAGTGTAATTTAACTTAATGATGACCCAAAATTGACGCGCATTGGGCAACAATATGAGATCGTTTTGATGAAAACTTCAATAATATTAAAAAATGTATAATAATAATAATATTTAAAATATTTAAAAATTTAAAATTGAACAAAACAAAATTACATAAAATTACAACAAAAAATCTCATGAAGTTGCCCTAGCAACAATTGAAGTAAGACCTGAAAAAAATGAGACGCAGCAAAGGAAATGCAGCTTTTTTCTGAGTACTTCGTTTTTTAATTCATAAATAGCTTGATATCTTTTTAATTTCTGTAAAATTACAGTTTATTGAAGTTATTTTAGGTGAAAGAATTTGATCTTTCTACCATTTTCTACAGTATTTGTGCATTTCAAAAAAAAACATGTATCAACTTTATTATCGTCGGCAGTGTACATAAAAAACTAGTAGGTACATTTTCTTCGCTTATTTGTTGTTATTCATCTTAAATTTTTCGTAAAAACAACTTGAGGGACATCCTATATACCTCGATTGCGGATGCCCTAAATACGTTTCAGTGGAAAACACCTCCGTATTTGTAATGTAAATATTTTTCACATGATTATGATGAAGCAGTTTTTCAACTGGATGAATAAGCATTCGGTGCTCCTCAAATATAATCGTCATTGCCACCTTTTACAATTGTCAAAAAATAAGTAGAGGCACATTTTGTGGTATATAAAGCGAGAATACTGAAGAAATATTCAGTTATTCTCTTCAGCAGCTTAGAAGAAATTCAATTGAAAAGTTCTTTCACATTAGCAACCATGAAATTTTTAACTTTTGTCTTTCTTTGCTACCTTTTTTACAGTGCTGAATGTATAGAAAAAGTGCCTGATACTAAAGGAAAAATGTATGACACTGAAAAAAAAGCTATTGGTGAGTTCAAAAATATATTTCATGCATAATAAAATAAGATTTTTAAACTTTATGGGGAAGATGAAAGTCATTTCAGGTTTCAAAAAATTAACTTACGATAAATTGAATTTCAAGATTTTATTTAGAAGCGCTTAGAAAAATAGGTATAATAAGGGTCCGTGCAAAAACAATGTTACCAATTTTGAGCCATTTTTGACCCCCTCCCCCTGCCCCCTGGTTGACAATCGTAGATGAGTATTTAAATCACCCCCCCCCCCCCCATGTAACCGCTGGCTATAAACACGCATTTCTTACGTTTATTCTGCGTTTTTCGCATTTCTAGTGAGTATAGTTGCCAATATGCCTACGTGACCAAAAAGGATTTTCTACCAATAGAGATGAATTTTCAACCAAAAGAGACCAACTTTCAACAAACAAAATTATCTTTTAACCAAACAGTTGTGTCAGCAGCCAAATAGTTCAGTTTTTAACCCAAAAAGGCGAATTTTCAGCAAAAAAAAGCTTTTAACGGAACAGTTGCATTAAGAACCAAACAGTAAAATTTTTTAGTCAAAAATTCCAACCAAATTTCTGAATTCTCAACTAAAAAAATTAATTCTTCACTAGAAAGATTAACGTTCTTCCAAAAAAGATGAAATTTTAACAAGATCGTTGAATTTTGAAGCCAAAAATACAAATTGTCTATAAAACAGTCAAATTTTCCACCCAAAATATGATTTTTCATCAAAAAAGTAAATTTTCTAAAAAATAGTTCAATATTCAAATAGATAACTGAATTTTTTACCAAGATAGTTGAATTTTTAGACAAAAATATGAATTTTCAACCAAATAATTCAATTTTCTATTAAATTGTTGAACTTTCAAAACAAAAAGATGAATTTTCTACAAAACAATTGTATTTTTCACCCGGAAATATGAATTTTTAACAAGTAAGTTCATTCACAACCAAATAGTTCGATATTCGAATAAATAGTTTGATTTTTAACCAAATAGTTGAATTTTCGAACAAAATTCAGTAAAAAAATTAATTCTAAACCAAAAAAACGAATTCAACAAAATAGTTGGATTCTCACATTTTCATCACGATGTTCGCGATCGATTTTTTGCGTTCAACGCATAATATACGAAGAAATAGTTAAAAATACGATTAAAAAATTATCTTGATGATTTACGATTGGTCCTATGAAGGAATATTTAACGGCAATTTTATCTGACTCTTCAAGAGCACAAATTCTACTCTTTTCACTTGTTTTCTTACCTGGCATTATTTGGCTCAAAATTTGAATTTTCGATTTTTCAAGAAAATTCCAAAAATTGTTATGACAATCTTGTAGGGCTTTTAAAAATCAAAGTTTTTTTCAGACTTTCTTTCATATCGTGCATTGTTTGGCTTCAAAAATTCATTTTCGTTTGCTTTTTTGAATTTTGTAAATGCTATAACTCTGATAATTCTCTTCCTATCGAAAAAAGTCATGAGGATTAATTGTTCAAATTTCTGAGTACTACAAATAACCGTGCATGTAATTTTCAAATCTTAAATAAAACGGTCTCAAAAATTTTGAAAATGCTCTAGCTTTTTGAATTTTCATCCAGAATGGCTGGCTAACAAACTTGACCTTCAGTTTTCGTCACTCAAAGAGAGTACCAAAGGCCAATACAATAAATTAATTATTTCAAAAGTATCGTGCTCACAGCAGGGATACATACATACATACATGCATGCATACATACATACAGACAAACAGACAGACACATTCGTAAAAACCTGTTTTTCGGGTTCAGAGGGTCTCAAAACGTGGACATTTGACAAAAACGGAGCAGGGGGGGTCAAATTTTACAAAAATATAATACCTTCTGTAATGAGAATGTAAAAATCGTCACTTTTTTAGTTACTTTCGAAATGAAGTTCACAAGTCTTTTTTACGACAATCAATCAATTTTATTGCTTTTTCAACTATTATTTCAATTTCACAATTCAGATTGTGGCGGCAGATGGACATAGAGATTCATAGCCCAATATAGAAAAATTGGAATTTTTCTTCCACCCTGGGATTCAAAATTTTTTAAGACCTATAGAATCACTTGGAAAGAAATGGAAAAATGATTTCAGAGTTAAATATTCATTTCTCTTTTGCTGATAATGAATTCTTTAAACGAGAAATTTGATTATTTCACTTATTCTACTCAGAAATTATTCTTCTTTGGTTACAAATTTTATTATTTGGTTGAAAATTAAATTATTGTGTTCGAAATTAAACGATTTTGGAAGAAAATCATTTCATTCGGTAAAAAATTTAACAGCATTTAGAAAATTAGTCTTTTTTTGTTGAATCTCACCGTTTTTGATTTAAAATTAAATTTTTCTGGTTGAAATACTATTATACTATATTACTATATTAATACTATCACACTTTTTGTTGACATTTCATTTTTTTCGTTAAAAATTGATTTTTCCAATTGAAAATTTAACTACGATATCTTTGTTTGAAAATTGATTATTTTAGTTGAAAATTCGCATATTTTGTTTGAAATTCGTGTTTTTTGTGAAAAATTAATCTTCTTGTTTGAAAATTCATCTCCTTGGTCTCAAACTGCAGTCTTTGTTGAAAATTGATCTTTTGTAGCTGAAAATTCATGTATTTTGATGAAAATTCTTTTCGTTGGTTTCGAATTAAACAATTTTCTTGAAAATTCGTCTTTTTTGGTTGAATTTTCATCTTTTATATTCTTCATTGAGAATTCATCTTCTTGGATAAAAATTTTATTCTTTGGTTGAAAATCAACTATTTTGTTGAAAACTCGCCTTTTGGCTTAAAAATTCAACAATCTGGTTGATTTTTCTCGTAATTGAAAACTGAACTTTTTTGATGAAGATTCTTTTTTCTGTTCGAACATGACTGTTTTTGATTCAAAATTAAACTGTTTTTTGGTTGAAATATCAACTATCACATTTTTTGTTGAGGATTCATCTTTTCTCGCTAAAATTAATTTTTTCAATAAAAAATTTAGCTATCCCATTTTTGGTTGAAAATTGATCTTTTTTAGTTGAAAATTCATGTATTTCGTTCAACATTCGTCTTTTTTTGGTGAAAAATTATGTTCATGGTATAAAATTTATCTCTTTGGTTTCAAATCCAACTATTTTGTTAAAAATTCGTCTTTTTGGGTTGAAATTTAAAGTGTTACATTTTTCATCAAGAAGTTAAGTTTTTTGATACAAATTTTTTTATTTGGTTGGAGGTCAAGTTTTTTGTTGGAAATTCGCCTTTCTCTCTTGGAACTTTGAAAATCAGGTTGATTTTTTTTCTGTCTTGTCTGCAAATTCAACTGCTTTGTTAAAAGAATGTTTTTCGGTTGAATGTAACTGTTTTTGATTTGAAATAAAAATATTTCTTGCTTGAAATATCAAATATCACATTTTTTGTAAAGAATTCATCTTTTTTCGCTCAGAATTTTTTTTTCTTCAATTGAGAAAAAATGCATGTATTTTTTACTTTTTTCATTGAGAATTCATATTTTTGGTTGAAACTTGAACAACTTTTTTAAAAATGTTCGTTTTTTCTTGGCTGAAGATTTACAATTTTAGTCGAAAATTCATCTTTTTCGTCGAGACATTTAATATTTTTTCAACATTTTTTTTGGTCAAACCTTCACTCTTTCAAATGAAAATATAAGCATTACATTTTTTATTTGAAATTTATATTGTTTAGTCAAAAATTCAACTAGTTTGTTGGATATATTTTTTTCATTTGAAAATTCTTGCATCTTGTTGAAGATATGTCTATTTTGGTTGAAAATTAAAGCCATTCAAAAGATTGTTTGTTGGGCTTAGAATACTGTAAATCTTCTAGAGGTGGAAGTCGTAACTAGGTTTATTCTAAAAAAACACTTTTAGAAAGAAATAATTCATTTTCAACGCCAAGGGGATTTACAACCCAGAATAGAAAAGCTGAAATTTTTCTTTCAATATAAAATTTGAAATTTTCTAAAACATTCCTTGTTGTATGAATATTTTGTGGGCCATGACTAGTCTATGACTTCCATTAAAAAGTGTAACAACCATCACTCGAAAGTTATGAATAAAGTTTTGTAAAAATTAAATTTAGATATATATTTCTAAAATACAAAAGTAACTAAAAAAGTAACGATAGTTACTTTTTTCCTATTTGAATGTCTCAAGCAATTTTTGGATGCAATAAACTTTCTTCTCGCGTAGAAAATAAGCCATTTTCAATCGAAAATGGCATTGAAAGCAAGTTTAAGGATGCGTCATTCAAATAAATAAAAATTAGAACGAACATACTCGATGTGCCGGTTCGTAACCCCCGAAAGTCCTCTTTGAGCCAGTTCGTAACCCAAGGATGAGCCGGTTCGTAACGGGCTTATCAATTCAAGTGAATTCGGGATAATATGCTTTATCCAATTAATTTTCAACGATATATGTCATATTTTGATTTTTTAAAGAGTTTTTGCCAGAGGGGTTACAGATGCGTCACTGCTGATTTTTCGGTACCCGTTCGTAACCGACTCAGAAACTATTGTATTTCGACATGGAAAGCTACTTGCTCAAATGATTGTACTCGAAACAAGACGAACGTTATCACTGTCCACTGAATGGCCACTTTTTTTACTCACAACACGCCGAGATGTCAAGTTTCGTGGAGTCATCTCAGTGCTGGTCTTATAGTCAGCTGGTCTGAAAGTACATTGTGCCACGGTGGAGGGCATAGCGCAAAGTTTTTATTTTTTTCGAATTGATAAACGTGAAATAATGCCTATCATCTCATATCAGTTTTGTACAGTTTCATTTTTACTTTGAGAAGAAATTCACATCAGCCAACAGTTTCTATTGTTTTATATGAAAAATCAATTTATACGCTTGCTGGGTTACGAACTGGTCTAGGCTTACGAACCGGGGCCTTCACCTTATATGTATATCTCCCATCTTTCAGCTCTTCTCTGTACCTCACATTTTCTGACCATACGTTGTCCTGCACTACTTGAAAATTCATAATTTACTAATTATTCGCTTGCACTACTCAAATTTACCTACCCCTCAGTTTTCTGACTATACTCTTACTTGCTCTACTGAAGATTTTCTCTTTCCTTCCATCTAGAGATGGTGGTATTATAAATATTAAAATTTTCATTTGGATTTTATTAATTGCTCAATTTTCAGTCAATTCAAAATTTTAATGTGGATATTTAATTTTCGTTGTGCGAAATCTTTTTATCTTCAAAGTGAACGCTACGACGTTCAAATTGTTTATTCAAAAAATACTTGAAAGAGAAAAGATTTGAGAATTTCTTAAATAAGTATATTTATAGAGGCTCCCTTTTATGTTTTCTTATCCGCTGCCCTTTATACTTTCTTCTTCCTGTTATCTGGGTGCAAACTATATGTATCCTTCCCATCTTTCAGCTTTTATTGCCGAAAGCGGTGGAAACTCTTTGCAGTAATCCTGAAGATTTTCACTTTTCAAAGAGGGACTATAACTTTTGTGATCAATGCTTGAGGGCTTCAAGCTCTCATACATATAATGCTCATATAGATTGATGATTGTTCTAAAGTATGAAGCTGTCTAAGAGAAAAAATAGAAGAAAACGAATTTTCAATGAAATTCTTAAAATATAGATTGCAAATTATATTATATGAGGTATTGAAGTGGTATCAAAATTTGCCAGAAATTTAATTGAGACGAGACCATATAAAAACGGAAAGCCTTTGGCGATATGCAAAAAAATTGTTTGGAACTCAAATGTTGGAAGTAGATGGATCTAAAGAACTTTATAAATGAGTACCGTTACTAATTAATTCAGTTTCATACGCAATAACTGTACCTGCAATGCTTTTGAATGAAATACATGCATTTGTTAGAAGGGAGGGTTTAGATTTAAATTTCAAATATTAATTTTAATTAGCATTGTTGTATTTGAATAATTTCGCTCTGATTTACATTTTTAATGATATTGATAAAGCAATCTTATTTCAAAGCAATTGAATTTGGATTTCTTAAACTTGAAGATCGAATTCACTTCATATCATTGAGCTTCAAAGCTTATTTTCCAAAAAATACAAGTTAGTTCTTTAAATTTCTATAACTTTTGACCTGATTGAGATATTACACTCTCCTTTTCAGGTTACGGGAAGGTATATCGTCCTCTTTCAAAATCCATCGGCAAATTGTAAAAAGGTTTGAAATTAACAAAATAGCGTTAATTTATTCTAATATCAAAAACTCATTTTCAAAAAAAAACCTCATCTTTTTTTTGGATAATCTTTACTTATATAAGGAACATGCCCCGTAAGTTCAATGCAAGCCAAACTGTTTTTGTGGCCACGAGAATTTTTTGTTCAAATAATTAAATTTTTGCATTTTTTTACAAAAAAACGGTACATTTGATCAAATGCGAAGAAAAAAGTTTTCTCACTTGAAAGAGTTCTACGAAACATACCTCTTACCATAGAATCATCTAATTTCGGACACGGGCCAAAACTTTGAACACATATTGTTCTTGAATTTGTACTCATTTTTGGAAAAAAATTTGGCTTCTTACGTCATTTCTAACTTTGGATTCAAAGTTTTTATTGCTTTCATACTATTTGGTTATGTACAGGTAGAAGAAAAGAGAATCGGGTGTCCGAAGTTAGGTGATTACACGGTACTTTTTTATGATATATTGCATCAATTGCAAAAAAATTAAAAAAATTAATTTAAAAAAAAAACTCTCGTGGCTACAAAAATGATTTAACCTACATGAATCTCACAAAATTTCTTTCTTATATAGTCACGAATTAAAGAAATAGTATTGGATGAAAGTAGAAGAGTGAGGTTTTCTATCAAATTCGACTGTATATTCCCGGATAAATTTTGAAAAGATGGAGAGTTAGTATAATGAAAAAAACTCATTTCTTTATTTTATGTCATACTTTTAAAAACTTCGTGCTTATATAAAGAAGATATTCTGTAAGTTTTATGCAGGCTAATCATTTTTGTGGACACGAGAATTTTTTTTCGAAATATTTAAATTTTGAATTTTTCTTGTAAACCATGCTGAATATCACAAAAGATTAAGAAGGCATTTTTTCAGAACTTATTAAAATAAACGAACTTTGTTGTTAGTATACTTTTCAAATCTGTCGTTTATAAGAAAAATGCAAAAATTAAATTTTTTCGGGAAAATTTTCGAGTTTACAAAAATTGTTTAGCCTACACACAACTCACAGGATATCTTCCTTAGAGAAGTATAAATTTTGCAAAAAATTATTTAAAAAAATAAAAAGGTGGGATTTTTGTGGAAATAGGATTTCTACTTTTTGAATAAAATTGCCGCCGTTTTCTTAATTTTGTACCTTTTCAAAATTTTCTAACGGATTTCAAAAGAAGACGATGAACCTCGCCAGAATATGGAAAGATAATTGAAATATCTCAATTGAGTTAAATAATATAGAGGTTTAAAGAAAAAATTGGTGTTTTTCGAAACACAAACTTCAAAATTCAAATACTCGCCACTTCGCAGAACAATTTTGTTTTTCTTTTATGGAAAGAATACGCAACGTCTAATTTCCTCTCAAATGCAACATATATTGTGGTCAAGAGATTCGACGACTCAAAGTGTACCCATCATTCCGATTTGAAACGGATACGGTCAGAAATAAATTTCTAGTTCAGATAGAATGAATTTTCAAAACAATACTTCTATTGATTTGCAGATTCAAAAAAGTTCAACAATAAGTTGGACAATTTTGTTTCGAGGTACTTAACAAAATCTTCTCAAATTTTAGTGAAAATTTTAGATGAGAATGAAACTGCAACGTTTTAGGTGACTGTCTCTGGGATTTAGACTTTCATTGCGATATTGCCATTACTTTTCATTTTTGCGTTCCATTAGTTTGGTCCGCTTAGAATTCTTAAAAGCGCGGATCAAAAGTAAGCCTCGCTTTTACGCCGCAGAGCTCAAGTACTGGCGTACAATACAACCAGACCTGCATTAAGGATCGCATGCATTACGAACTCGACCAGAGTTTACTTGGGGCTTTTCGTACTCAGGTAACACCCACCATGAGCTTCGAGTTTTATGTATAGATCGTCGTCCTGTTGGACAAACTCAAGTATTAGTAATTCCAAACTAGAAATAACGAGCTAAACTAAAACTGCTGTGGGTTCGTCAAAACTGTCATTCATGTGCACTTACCCTTGGAGCAAAGAGCCATCAAGCTCACTAGCAAAGCTCAAACTCTCTTAAACTCAGAAAACATTTTCGCTTGACAAACATAATTATTGTTGGCTCATCAGAACACTTTTTATGTGACTGGATTTCGCAACATTTGTAAACGAATTTATTATGATTGTTAGGGTGGTGCCCCCTTGTAAGCCTATGTGTGACCCCAAAGCCCTCTTCATACGGAGAGGGCCGCAGCCACGCCTCTGGCAGATGTCTGACTCACTGATGAAGTTACTGCCTGTTAGTGCTAGACGCTTCCCAGCGATTGCGGGGCAGTTTTATAAACAAAAATGTGAATTATTTTTGTTTATAACTGAAATATATTTGATTTTTGATTAAGATGGCAATCACGCTATTTACAACTACGTTCTATTTCCCCATGAAAAAAACACAGCCGCGTGTTATTCTACTTAATTTTTTCAAATCTTATTATCCCCCATACTCCCTTACCCTTAATTTTTAACTGCTCTAGCTTCTTCTACGTCCCTTATTTATTCATCTCCCAGTCCCTTCTCCCCTTAATTTTCTGGATAATCTCTTTCCATCCTTCTCTCTCCTTTCCTCTCATACAACTATTCCGTATATGCTCCGATGTTTCTGCTACCCATATACATACTTCGCATTTTCTCTTTTCATCCTTCTCCCAACATATTGCTTCTCTTATTTTATGTCCCTGTCTCCATCTACCTATTTTTGTCCATTTCTTTTTCCCTCATCCTCTTCTCATATATTTTAGCAATCCTTTTCTCTTCTTGACCTTACACCCTTATTCTCTAAATCTATCCATTACCTGCCTTTTTCTATCTTTTAATTTCAATTCATCAGAGCCTATATTTACTCCTCTTTCTATCCCTCGATCTCTGGAAAAGTCTCTTCCTTTTTCTTCGCATTGCATCAATTCTACGACCCTCTTTCTTCTTTCTTTCACCTCTACCTACCTGCTACTTTTCCCTCTTTTAATGAGTCTATCGCCCTCACTATTTCATTCCTTGTGATATTTTCTTCTCCGTCCTTCTTCCTCTTCTCTTTCTTTCCTTTCGCTATTTCCCTTTCCTTCTCTCTCTATTCATTACTTAACATGCTTCTTCCTGCGTTTCAGACTTTTCTGCCTCCTCCTCGAAACTTTTATCCTCTTTTTTTTTCATATCACAAAACTCATTATACTCTTCGTACTGTTCTTGCATTCAAGTCTCTCTCCATGATTAGTTTCACCCCTTTCTCCTTCTCTTCCATTAACTCCCTTAACTCTTCTATCCCCCCCCCCCTAATATCTCCTTTTACATATACTTACTACTTATAAACTTATACTTATACTTATACTTATAATTACTCACCTTTACTATTTTGAGTTTCTTCTTCCAATAATTCTTTTTTTTTGTTCTTTCAACCCCATTTTCATATTTTCCCCCTCTCTCCCTCTCAAATTTTTTTTTAATTCCGATTTTCTCCTAAACGCTAAGTTTTCAGATTTTATTTTACAAGTTACTCGACTTTGATGTCAGGAAACAGCAAGAAATGTTTCAGCTCAATATTCCTACCGAAAGACTGCCATTTTAAAAAATGTATTGAATTAAATTTTTTTTTTCAAGTGTGAAATTTAAATACATTTTTAAAAATGGCTGTCTTCCAGTAGAGATATTGAGATATAACTTTTTTTGCTGTTGTCCTATGTCAAATGCAAGTCATTTGTGAAATGAAATTGGAGGTCCGAGTGCTCAGAGAAAAATTAAAATAATAATAATTAGAAGATATTTGTTTTCTTTAATAAATGTTTTTAAATAGCAGTTTTCCGATAGCAAATTTGGGATACAATTTTTTTGCTCTCGTCCGAATTCAAACACAACTAATTCGTTAAATAAAATCTGAGAAACAAGCGTTTAGAGGAGAGCTAAATTTTTTCATTCTCAACAAATTATGTTAATTCAATAAATTTGGTTAAATATCAGTTTTCCAGTAGAGATATTGGGATGAAACTTTTGTTGGTGTTGCTCTCAACATATACCACTAATTCATGAAATAAAATGCGAGAACCGTGTGTTTGAAGGCGAATTAGAATTTTTTTTAATTCATCCAATTTCTCAAATTTATTAAATTTTTCTAAATGTCATCCATCCCGTAAAGACATTAGGATGGAACCTTGGTGCTGCTCGGCGTCAAATACAACTAATATGTGAAATACCATCCAAAAGCCGAGCGATCAATGAAAAAATAGATTCAAAATATTAAATATCTATACATTATAGTTCGTGGATGGATAAACCATAGCTGTCATAGCGTGATTGCCATCTCAAATAATTTTATCACTTTAATTTATTGCTGAAGAATTTATTTTCTCAATTTGAGGGCATGGATAACAGGAATCACGTGACCAAACTAATACTCGGTTTCTAATTTTTATTTTTGGAACAAATCATTCTTTCTGCTATCAAAATATCGCTCAAAAACATTAGAAAATGCAAAAGGAAACGGTAAGCTACATTTGTATACCTCATTTGGGTAGAAATTTGAAACGAAATTTCTTTCCAAGAAATTAGAAACAAATACCGGGACATATGGCGGAACAACTTATGTCCACACAAAATGAAATATCAAATAAAAAATTGGGGGAAGAAAATGAACGGCAAGAAGGGACAATTCTTTCGTCCTGATTGTTTGTAATCTGGAATATTTTTTTAAATAATTTAACCAATTTTAATTTTCCCAGCGTGCAGGTAATTATCGCAGTTGGTAATGTAGATTTGCTTCCTTCTGATTTATAAAAATTATTGCAAATAGAATATGAATTGCACGTATGTGCAAACACTTTCTCTGTTCATTTTGTGAATATTTCATTAGTTGCATTATAGATACATTTTTTTCTACATTCTCCAACTGCACATATATTTAGCTACTTTCATAAACATTCTCAATCATTTACATAGCATGATAATTGAACTTCACCTTTTTAAACATTATTCAATTTTCTGTCACAGCTCCCCAAGATCCCAATCTTTTGCAGTATTTGAAGGTGATATCAATTTTTTGATTCTTTGGTTCTTGATAAGGAATAAAAATAGATTTTGTTGTTATCCTGACGTTTAATGAAATGATGTCCGAAAACTCGACTTTATAGATGATTTTTTCCTCCCAAAGCAGGGCTCTATGTTTAGTGGTATATATTCTGTAAACTTGTTCCTTTTGAAAACCTAAAGATTCAGGGACTTTTCCATTTGACTTTAAACTACAGCAGGAGATTTCGTTTTTGGGAGCCTGGAACGAAAAATCAAATAGTGGGTAAAAACTCGCCTTCAAAAAAAGGTTTTTTGTCCCTAAAGGCAGGAATTTCACTTATTATGGTATATAATCTGTAAACTGGTTTATTTAAAGGTCCCGAGAGAGCAACACATTTATAATATCACCTGCAAACATTGCAAAAGATTTTGGTCTTGCAGGGCTGTGACAAAAAATCGAGTAATGTCTAAAAAGTGGACTTTTTAAATCAATGTTTGTCCCCCAAAGCAGAGTTCTCATGTTCAATGTTTTACAATATACAAACTAAATCATTTTGAGGTCTCGAAATGTCAGACATTTAACAATTTCTTCTGAAATTACTGCAAGAGATTTCGGTTCAGGGAGGTGATAGCAGAAAATCGAATATTGCCTAAGAAGAGGACTTAAATTCATCCCCCCCCCCCAAAGCAGGACTCTTATGTTTATTGGCTCATATTCTGTAAACTTGTTCGTTTCGAGGACCTAAAAATTCAGACACTTCACAATTTTACTCTAAACAACATCAAGAGATTTCGTTCTTGGTATTGAGCCAGAGGAGAATATCTGCCGATCTCCCGTGGATATTAAGAATATGTAACCGTGGAGGAAAAAAGGGACCAATTCTCAAAAAATTGATATTTATTCTTTTACACGAATCTACAGTTTTTTAGTTACTTTTTTATAATAAAAAATTGCTTTTATTTGCAAGATGCAAATTCCTATTAAATAAGGCCCTCTAATGGTGTTCCTCCTGTAAAATGTGGCTCCCGCCTATAGGTCCCTTTTTTCGTGGACGGGCACATATTCTAACGTCTATCATAGTTTTGCATGCGTATAAGTTGTAAAAGTATTGCATAAAAAGAAGCGTAAGACTGATGAAATACAGTGTTACATGAGAAGAATATTCAAATCAACAATACTTTTTTCCCTTTGACCATTTTGATACGTTATATACATAAATTTTCACCTCAATTCACCCAAAGATATCTGTTTTTATTTAAATATTGTTTAAATACTTTGATGATTTCAGCAATTTCTATAAATGTGATATTGTTTGGATGTTTATAAAAAAAAATTGAATAATCTGAATAAATTGGTCTAAATCAACTCACGAAAAATGGACAACCTCGGAATATATGACCGATTGGGAAACTCAAAGAACAGAATAACAGAAACTAACATTCCTAAATATAATTGAGACCCACACTCTCGAGAGATAATTCTATATCTCCTTTTTGCATCCGGTGGGTGAAACATCGATGGATATCAGTGTGACCCCACAAAATTTCGATACCGATTCAAAAATGTTGGAGAAGTATCTTGAAAATCCTCTTCAATCGGAGCTTTTCAATTTGAAATATCTGAATTGGGTTAAGTGCTTTAACATCTGTTTACATTTTAAGGATCGATTCGAATGTATCATTTCGATACCAAAAGATAATCGTCTAACCAATATTCCATAAAATACCGATACAATAAAACAATTGTCCTAATCCATTTTTTTCCCAGGGCGTGGTATAGATTCAGTTGATTTGCAATTAATTGTGGACTTGCAACAGCTGTTTATCATACAGTAGTTATCCCGAAATACGTTAATGTAAAAATTGACTGAGCACCTATCCCTGAAGCCAATTTATACATCCACGTACATTTCGATTTGCTATTTCGCAATCTGACCATATGGATCCGCTTGCATGGATTTCTGGGCATCTCAAACTCGAATTTCAGGAATTAGTTGCTTTTTGAGAGATTGAAAAATTGCAAATAGGGCAAATACCAATTTACAGTTACCAGAAAGTGTTTTGTGCAACAAGTGCTGAAAACCAGGAATTGGTGAAGAGTCTGAGAGTGCAGCACGGGGCTACGGAAATAAGTTTCATGAGATATCTTCAAATTTGTTTTTAATAAAATTTTGGGATTAGATTAGAATCTAAAGACCTAATAAAACCGAAATCAATTACACAGGAGTGTGGTCTCCTTATGTCATGGACATTCCTAGGTCCATGCTTCATGAGTTTATCGAATCATGCTTTATGCCTATTCTGGACTATTCTTGTTGGTATCGACACCATAAATGCAAAAGAATTCATGCTTGAGTTTGACCTATTCGAATTTTAAAGTACCACTCGAATTTCAAAATGAAAAAGAGCACCTCTGGCGCAACCTACTACACCTCCTGTTCGACATGCCCTTAAAACAATAAATTTATATTTTCATTTCTAAACGTTGCAAACTGCAGTTACATCAATTTTTTGTATTTTTTTCTATCTAAAAATTTTTTTCAATCAACAAAATTCGCTGCTAGTCTGACAAAATAGTTCTATATGCTTAGTGAGTTTTGTTTGTGACAACCGAAGAAGACTTAAGAAAATAATTCCGTAACTATTGATGCATTTTTTTCACGGTGTACATTCGCTAAATAACTATACTTTTTACATGAAGTTCAGAGTCGAATATTCCACAAAAACGAGTACGCATGCACTTGTAGATGAAAAGCAAAAAGTTGAGTGGGTGCACTTTCCTAAGTCGATCAACTCTTGCTTTATCCCTGCAGTTGGATGATAAACTTCAGACAGTGAGAACCGCTCTCCAGCTCTATATGACTTCGTCTTGTAACTTCAGAACTCAACAGAAAGTTGAGAACTTTGCAAATTATTCAAGAAGCTTATCTCGCAGAAGTATTTTCCTTACGGAAGTACTGACAGAAAAATTGCTGTTGATCATGCACTTTTTCTTGGAAGTTACATATCCTCTTATGTCGAATGAGATGGGAAATTGCAGGTCTAGTAGAAGTAGATATTATTAGGGTGGATTAGAAAATATTTTTTTTACATATGGTATACTTTTTTATCAGGAAAATCAAGCAAAAACACGAAATAAATTTGCAAAATCAATTGAAGATATTTTATTGACTTTGTTTTTTTTTATTGTAGAGCAGAAGCGGAATTATAAAAAACGGATTGGGATTCAAAAACCGGTCCGGCAAAAGAGTTGCATATCAGTCCTAAAACTGGTTCTACGCAATTTTTTCCAAAAGATCTAAGAATTTCAGAAAATTAGAAATATTTCCAGGGATTTGAAAAGATCGCAACAGGTTTCAAGAGACTTAAAAGTATTGCAAAGTATTTCAATGGCTTTCAAGTAATTTCAAAGACTCCTGATAATGTATTATAATAAATTTCCAGGATCTCAAAGGATTTCACCGGAATTCAATTATTTCAATGGATTCCAAACGACTTCATAGATTTTATAGAGTTTAAAAGCTATTAGGGTATGTTAAAAGATACCAAGGTATTCTCATTATAATTCTAGAATTTGATGGGACCTGAGGATTCTAAAGGACTTTAAATTTGTTAGACTATTTGAAAAGATTTTGGGATATTTTGAGAGATTCCACGAAATTTTCAATACAATTTAGGAATTTGACAGGATTTGAAGGGATTCTCAAGTATTTCAAAAATTTTAGGGTATTTGAAAGAATTCTAAGGAATTCCCAACAGCTTTAAAAAATGTCAAGGGATTCGAAATTATTGCAAAGAACTTGAAATATTTTAGAGCAATTTGAAAAATTTCAAGGAATTTTCTAGAGTTTCCAATGGATTTCAGAGGATTTCTAAGATTTCCAAATATTTCCACGGATATTGAGGAATTGTAAAGGCTCCTAATTAGATATTTTAATGCGTATCTGGGATCTGAAAGGATTTCATAGGACTTGAAATATTGCAAGGGATTTATTATTTGCAAGGCATTTCCATTTATTGCAAGGCACATTATTAGATTTCATGTAATTTCACGGGATTTCAGGAAATTTCATAATGTTCTGATGGGTTTCAAAGATGTAAAGACATTTCCAAATATTTGAAGGTATTTCCAAGAGTTTGAGGAATTCAAAAGGTCTTAGGATATTGTGAAAGATTGCAAAGAACTTCAGATAATTTAGAGTAATTCAAAAGATTCCGAAAAATTTTTAAGAGATTTCAAGCGATTTCAAATGATTTCTAAGATTTCTAGATATTTCAAAGAATTTTAAAAGAATTTCAACAGATTTCAAGGAACTCTAAACTCTTCTTATGAGGTATTTAAATGAATTTCCGGGATCTCAAAAGATTTCACAGGAATTCAAGGGGTTTTATCAAATTTTAATGAATTTTGAAGAATTTATTCACAAAAATTGAGGAATTTCAAACAATTCCCAAGATTGTAAGAAATTTAAAAATATTTCACGGTTTTTCCAAAAAGTTTGAACAATATTAATGGTTTTGAGATTCTCAAGGGATTTGAATGAATTTTAAATATTTGAGGGTATTTAAAAGTATTGCAAGGAACTTTCAAGAGCTTTGAGAAATTTCAAGGGATTCAAAAAGATTTTGAAGTACTTGCAATGTTTTAGAGTAATTGCAATCATTTCGAGAAATTTTGAAGAGATTTAAAAGGATTTCAGAGGATTCCAAAGGATCCAAAATATTTACATGCGGCTTTGAACAACCTCCTAGAATTCTGGGAGGTTTGGAAGGATTTTATAGCACCCATGAGGTTTTAGGATATTTTAAAAGCTTTCAAGGTCTTTCAGAGGATTTTCAAAATTTCTGAATATTTTAAAGGATTTTTATGGAATTTCAATGGATTTCAAGTAATTTAAAAGGCTCCTCATAAGATATTATAATAAATTTCTGGGATCTCAAAGGATTTCACCGGACTTCAAATATTCCAATGGATTTCAAAGAATTTATTCACAAGAACTAAGGGACTTCAAAGGATTTCAAAGATTCTATGGAATTTGAAAGATATTAAGATATTTAAGAATATTCCAAGAAATTCTCATCATGATTCTAGAATTTGATGTCATTGAAAGGGATTTTAAAATACTTGTAATATTTTAAGCTATTCAAAAAGATTCTAAGGAATTTTCAGCAGCTTTAAAGAATGTCAAAGGATTTGAAAAGGTTGCAAGAAACTTGAAATATTTTAGAGCAATTTGAAAGATTCCAAAGTCAATGGACTTCAAAGATGTAAAGATATTTCCAAATATTGATAGGTATTCCGAAGAGTTTAAAGAATTTAAAAGGTTCTAGCACATTGTAAAAGATTGCAAAGAACTTGAAATGTCTTAAAGTAATTTTGAAGATTCCAAGTAATTTTTAAAAGATGTCAAGCGATTCCAGATGATTTCTAAGATTTCAAAATATTTCACAGGATTTCAAAAGAATTTCAACAGATTTCAAGGAATTCTTAACTCTTTTCATAAGGTATTTAAATGAATTTCTAGGATCTCAGAAGATTTCACAGGAATTCAAAGGGGTTTTTTTTTAATTTTAATGAATTTCAAAGAATTTATTCACAAGAATTGAGGAATTTTAAACAATTCCCAAGATTGTAAGAAACTTTCAAATATTTCACGGTTTTTCGAGAGTTTGAAGAATTTTTTAGGTTTTAGGATTGTCAAGGGATTTTACAGAATTTTGAATATTTGAGGGTATTTGAGAGGATTGCAAGGAATTTTCAAGAGCTTCTAGAAATTTCAAGAGAATGAAAAAGATTCCAAAGTACTTGCAGTATTTTAGAGGAATTCAAATTCTTTCGAGAAATTGTGAAGAGACTTAAAAAGATTTTAAAGGATTTTAAATTATATAAAATATTTACATGCGGTTTTAAAGAACTTCCCAGAATTTTGGAAGATTTGGAAGAATTTTATAGCACTCATAAGGTTTTAGGATATTTAAAAAGATTTCAAGGTATTTCAGAGGATTTCCAAAATTTCTTGATATTTCAAAGGATTTTTGAGGAATTTGAACGGATTTCAAGTAACTTTGAAGACTCCTCATAAGATATTATAATGAATTTCCGGGATCTTGAAGGATTTCACCGACCTTCAAATATATCAATGTACTATATTTCAATGAATTTATTCACAAGAATTAAGGGACTTCCAAGGATTTCAAACATTTTGTAGAATTTGAAAGATATTCAGATATTTAAAAATATTCCAAGAAATTCTCATTGTAATTCGAGTATTCGATGGGATTGAAAGGGATTTCAAAATATTTCTAATATTTTAGGATATTCAAAAAGATTGCAAGGAATTTTCAAGAACTTTGAAAATTTCAAGGGTTTCAAAAATATTTTAAAGTACTTGACATATTTTAGAGCAAATTGAAAGATTCCAAAGTATGTTTTAGAATTTCCAAGGAATTCCAGAGGCTTTCTTATATTTCCAAATATTCCCACGGATCTGAAAGGATTTCATAGGACTTTAAATATTGCAAGGGATTTCAAGGCATATTATTAGATTTCATGTAATTTCACGGAATTTCAAGAAATTTCACAATATTTTAATGGATTCCAAAGACGTAAAGAGGTTTTCAAATATTTAAAGGTATTTTCAAGAGTTTAAGGGATTTGAAAGGTTTTAGGATATTGTAAAAGATTGCAAAGAACTTGAAATGTTTCAAAGTAATTTTAAAGATTCCTAGTAATTTTTGAAAGATGTCAAGTGATTTCAGATGATTTCTAAGATTTCTAAATATTTCACAGGAATTCAAGGGATTTCATCATATTTTATTGGATTTCAAAGAACTTATTCACAAGAATTGAGGGATTCCAAACAATTTTCAAGATTGTGAGAGACTTTAGAATATTTACGGTTTTTCCAAAAAGCTTCAAGAATTTTAAAGGTTTAAAGATTCTCAAAGGATTTTGCAGGATTTTGAATATTTTAGTGTATTTGAAAAGATTGCAAGGATTATTCAAGATCTTTGAAAAATTTCAAGGGATTCAAAAGGATTTCAAAGTACATGAGATATTTCAGAGGGATTTGAAAGATTCCAAAGAATGTTTTAGAGTTTCCAAGGAATTTCAGAAAATTTCTTAGATTTCCAAATATTTCCACGGATCTGAAAGGATTTCATAGGACTTTAAATATTGCAAGGGATTCCAAGGCGCATCATTGGATTTCATATAATTTCACGGGATTTCAAGACATTTTATAGTATTTCAACGGATTTCAAACATGGAAATAGGTTTTCAAATATTTCAAGGCATTTCCAAGAGTTTGAAGAATTTGAAATGTTTTAGGATATTGTAAAAGAATGCAAAAAACTTCAAATATTTTAGAGTAATTCAAAAGATTCCAAGGATTTTTTGAGAGATTTCAAGCCATTTCAGATGATTTCTTAATATTTCAAAGAATTTTAAAAGAATTTCAACACATTTCAAGTAAATTTAAAGATTTCTAACGAGGAATTTGAATGAATTTCCAAGATCTCAAGAGATTTCACAGAAATTCAAGGGATTTTATCATATTTTAATGGATTTTAAAGATTCTATTCACAAGAATTGACGGATTTCAAACAATTTTCAAGATAGTCAGAGATTTCAAAATATTTCACGGTTCTTCCAAAAAGTTCGAAGAATTGTAAAGGTTTTAGGATTCTCAAAGGATCTCACAGGATTTTGAATATTTTAGGGTATTTGAAAAGATTTCAAGGAATTCTCAAAGGCTTAGGAAAATTTTAAGATATTTGGAAAGATTTCAAAGTATCTGCAATGTTTTAGAGCAATTTAAAACATTTCGAGAAATTTTGAAGAGATTTAAAAAGATTTCAACTGATTTTAAAGGATATAAAATATCCACATGCCGTTTTAAAGAACTTCCTAGAAGTTTGGAGGGTTTGGGAGGATTGTATAGCACCTATAAGGTTTCAGGATATTTCAAAAGATTTCAAGGGATTTTTGAAGGATTTTGGCGGATTCCATCAGATTTTCGAAAATTTCAATTTCTTTAAGGGATTTTAAAAGCTCTCAAGATATTTCGATATATTTTCCAGGATCTTAGGCAATATCATCAGATTTCATTGAATGTAACGAGTTTTTCAATAAAGGATTTCATAGGATTTCAACGAAATGTAAAAATCTGAAGGTATTTTATCATTTTTCAAGGGGTATCAAAGATTTTCATAATATTTAACGGCTTCAATAAGGTTTTGAAGACTATAAGAAATTATATTTCGTTTCTGATTTTGAGGGCCGCTGCATGAGAACTTTTGTATCTTAAATGCAAAACTTTACAATAGCAGTTAAAAACAGTAAAAGTGTATCAGTAAAAATGTAGAAGAAACACTGATTGACAAAAGTAAAAGAAGTTTGCTGAGATGGTTTGTTCAGGTTGAGAGAATAAAAGAAGGTTTAAGAAAGCAAGTGTATTAAGCTAAGTTGAGTAGTAGCGTACCCAGAGGCAGACCGCAGAAAGAATGGTTGAAATATGTAAATGAGACTCTAAAGCGAGGAAATATAAAGTCGTAAAAACACAGTAGCTTGCATGTAGAGATGTATGGATGTAAAGGAAGCAAGCGATGTATGCAAGGATAGGCATGTATAGAGGAAAATTGATTATAAGAAGATGAGTGACGTCTGAAAAGAAAGACTTCTGATACTCATGGTCCCTCGTAAAGAGCTTTGCTTAGTGGATGTGGTTTGAATTAAGAGTATGGATCTTCCTATGGGCTTATCAGTCAGTTTGAGTGTTTATGTGTGAAACGTGATGTATGATGGCTCTGTGAAGCTCTTCACCTGGGGTGATTGCTAGAGAGTGTGTTGTTTAAATGAGCAGCTCCCTAGTTCTAGATATAATAATAATAATAATAATAATTACACGGGCTGCAACCCAGCCCGTGGATGGTGGGGTAAAAATTATACCAGACTACCCAATATGTCTAATTATGCATATCACTC
>JAUMHM010000005.1:6605449-6624434 GCA_032362435.1 Melikaiella ostensackeni
TTTTTGTCAAATGTCCACGTTTTGAGACCCTCTGAACCCGAAAAACAGGTTTTTACGAATGTGTCTGTCTGTATGTAGGTATGTATGTATGTATGGTAATGTATGTATGCATGTATGTATGTATGCATGTATGCATGTATGCATGTATACATGTATGGCTAGATGTATGTATATCTAGATGTATGTCTGGATGTGAACACAATAACTTTTGAAAGAATTAATCTATTGGATCGGCTTTTGGTACACTTTTTTAGTGTCGAAAACTGAAGGTCAAGTTCGTCAGCCAACCATTTTGGATGAAAATTTGGGGCACTTTCAAATTTTTAAGACCATTTTTTTCAAGATTTAGAAATTATATGTACGGCAATTCGTAGTACTCAAGAAGCCAAACAATTTATCTATATGACATTTTTCGATGAAAAAAATTATGGGAGTCATAACATTCTCGAAATTCGAAAGAAGAAACGATAATGAAAATTTTGAGTCAAACGATGCACGATATCAAAAAAAGTGAAGAAGAGAAAGACGTTGTTTTTTGCAAGCCCTACAAGATTATCAGAACAACTTTTCGAATCATTTCAAAAACTCGAAAATTCAAATTTTGAGCCAAATAACGCGATACGAAAAAAAGTTAAGGTATTAAAATTGTTGCTTTTTTGTTTCTTAAGTATGAAAAATTATACTGGAATATTTCAATTTTAATTTTTGAGCCAAACAACGCAAGTTAAGAAAAAAAATCAGAAGAGTAGAATTTTAGCTTTTAAAAAGTGAAACAAAATTGCTGTCGAACATTTCTTCATAAGACCGACCATAACTCATCAAAATAATTCTTTAATCGTCTTTTTAATTATTTATTTGTATATATTATACGGTGAGCGTAGAGAATCAGGCGCAAAGCGCGAATATTATGATGAGAATGTATTCCTTGAGGCCAATAGAGCTTTAAGTAAATAATTTTCCTATTTCATTTGAATTCAGAAACAGATCAGTGAATAGAGGGTTATGTGGATTCAAGTAGCACATGTAAAAATTTAGTCGCTCGTACATCATTACGTAATAAAAGTCAACGAGTGGTCAGAAAATGTAGGGGTACAGTTTTTGGTAAATGGGAAGATTATGACACGGATTCAGTAGTACAGTAAAGATTATTGTCGGACATTCCAACCACTTCGGTATAAGTAGTGTAGATCAGTGTTTCAGCAGACAAGAATATTGAGGCGATGATATCGTTTAGTAATATATGGTACAGAGCTAATGTACAAATTCCTAAAGTCAGTATGTGAATTTAACTCTTTTTGACTCGGTCAACAAATCAGTGAATTGAGGAGAGGGTAGATCTAAGTGGCACAAGTAAATCCTTGGTCAGTCATAATGATTGAAGTAGTACATGCCAATAAAACGGTCAGACAATGTGTAGGTGCAGAGTTGGGTCAATTTCTGGGTTATGAGAGCCCAGTAGTAATAGACAGATTGTAGTCAGCCGTCTGAATACTAATAGTGTAGATCAATGCTTAGTCAGACAACAATATCGAGGTGACGATTCAGTTATATAGACAGCCATTGTACAAATTTCCTAGAGTCAATGTGTAAATTTTGCGCTTCTCAGCTCGTTCAACAAGCCAGGAAGCGAAGAGGTTCATAGATTAAAGTAGTACAGGTAAATATTCAGTCAGTCATACATATTTAAGTAGTACATGTCAACGAATGGTCATGAAGTGTGGAGGTACAGAGCCTGGTAATTGGGAGAGGTATGAGGCGTGTTTAGTAGTACATGAAAAATTATAGTCAGCCTTTTTAACTTCAGTAGTATAGATCAATGTTTAGTCAGCCATCAATATTAAGACACTAATATCGTTTAGAAATAGAGAGAGTAGTATAGTTAAATTAATAGTAAATCGTAATTTGTCAAATAGTACAGATCAACTAATTGCCAGATAATGTGGGGGTACAGAGTTTGGTAAATAAGAGTCTTATGAGACGAATTCAGTAGCACAGTACAGATTATTGTAAGACGTTTCAGCAATTGTGGTGTCAGTAGTATCGATAAGTGTTTCGTCAGCCAACAATAATAAGGCAACATTTCAATAATATGGAGAGTTATTGTTCACAATTCTAAGGTCAATATATAAATCTTGCTCCTCTTAACTCCGTAAATAAGCTAGAAAATTGAGAGTTAGGTAGGGTTAAGTAGAACAGGTAAACCTTTTGTCAGTTATACATCTTTAAGTGGTGCAGGTCAATGAACCATCAGACAGTGTAGTGTTCAAAATTTGATAAATGGGAGTATTATGAAAGGTGGTCAGTAGTAGAGCACATATTATAGTCAGCCACTGGGATGCAAGTAGAGTTAATCAGTTTTTAGGAGGACAGAAATATTTAGGCGATAAATTTCAGTAATAAAAGCTTTTCTACAAATTTCTAAAGTGAATATGTAAATCTTGCGTCTCCCTTGATGAATTTGCTATTGGTCTATTAACTCACATTTAATGTTTTCAATTTAATTTTCAATTTTTAGCAGGTGAACATAAATAAACATATTAGAGGTACACGTATACGTATGAGTGTTGAAAAAACGTCATTTATCGACAGTCTTTGAGTGTTATTATATTGGCATCGTGTACATTTATGGTCAATTACCAATTTCCGGTACACTGAAGCACTGAAGTGTCCCACACTTTGCTTTGTTCTATGCTACAACAACAGTACTATTATTGGACCGGATATTCCCCCGTTATCTTCACTCTCTACTTGCTTTCGCATCCGAGTCCGCTTTATCGGCAGATCGATTAATTAGTTTTACTTCTATGGACTGTGAAAGTATAATTAATAAAAATGAATTTTAAAAAAAGGATATAGCAATTCTGCATCAATGTAGTCAACAATCAACAAATTATTTCGAGTATAAGTAACGAAGGAAAGGTATTCGACAAATTGTGTTTAAAGCTGAAATGGAAATTGAAGCGAGGAGATAATTAGTTTTAGTAAATCAATTTCTAAATGGAGAAAGCAGACAATAAAAGCTTAGGAATGATTTCAAATATTTCTTTAAAGCTGTAGTGAAAATAGTAGAAACGATTGTACGTTTTTTGAATAGTAGTGAGTTTAGTTCAGTTTTAATGAAATTAAAATAATATTTAAAATCAGAACATTGAGAATCAGCAGCTGAAAACATCCTTGCCAATTTTTCGATCATCCCCTAATTTCATCATCTCTATGATCACTATTCTGTGCGAACTTACTTCCAAATTTCACGTTCGATTCCGCCGGCGCGAGCATGAACCAGCTCCACATATTATCTGGCGCAAGAGTACTTCTAGAGCTAAAGGAGAAATTCAGTTACGGGTCCGTTCCTATTCGATGTGGGAACTATAATTTCGTTACTTTGCGTGAATACGAATCAAGTCTCGGGCGGAAGCGCAGAAAAGCTTCTTGAGTACAAAATTGAAAATTCGAAGTGCTTAAAAAGGTTCACTAGACTTCACTTTAAATGAAATATTTTCAGGATCTACATACTCCCTAAATTCATATTTTCGATATTACTAAATAAAAGTTCAAATAGTATCCTTAATTATGGAAGAGGAAGCAAAGTAGTTCAGTAAAACTTTGGATATAGTTTGAAATTTTGCACTTCAGCTATCGTAATCATGATCATCTTACAGATGAATACCGTCGTCCAGCACATCAAGTTTGCAATTGAAATTATGAAACACTCATGCTGCCAATAGTCTGTACTTCTCTAAATAGTGGTCCTTCGCACAGTGACTTATGTACAGCATTTTGAACCCGACTTTGGGTTAAAAATCATAGAATGAGATTTATTGAAACTCAAGAATTGAAACATTAGGATGCATTATAAAGATACATAAAATTTTGAGCAGAATCATGAAGATTTGAGGGTTATCGGTACATACAATCCCACGTACAATACCCGTACATAGAATATGTCTATATCTTCCAAGTTTGGATCTTCGCAATCTCTCCAGCCTCGAGCATTCCTCGTTCCACCATGGTGGAGAACACGGATAATCACGTTTTGGGACATTGTCAATTTTAGGACCGGCTACGTGAAGGGCGTGATCAATCGTTATAAATAGATCATAGTATGCGCGGAAAGCTAAGAGAGAATTACTTTCACTTTGGTTAAAATTGAAGTGAGTTTTTTCAAGGGTTTCCTGAAAAATATCCCAAGAAACTTTTTTGAAGATATATTTGTGCGAGAAGAATGCATAATCACGTTTCGCGAGTACGGGTATTCTATGTGGGAACAATAATTTCGATACTTTGCATGAATACGAAAGCCGCGGAAGAGCTTCTCGAGTACAAAACTGGAAATTCGAAGTGTTTAAAAAGGTTTATTAAACTTCACTTCAACTGCGATCTTTTGAGGGACTACATACTTCTTAAATTCATCTTTTTCATATCACCAACTTTTCCAAAAGTTGAAAAAGTAAAATAACATATTGTGGTCCAGCACATCAAGTTTGCAATGCAAATTATGAAAGGACACTTGTGTTGACAATATCTTATACTTCTCGAATTAGTGTTTCTCCTCCCAGTGGCTTATCTACAACATTTTTGACCCAACTTCGTATCAAAAATTATAGTGTGAGACACGTTGAGTCTTAAGAGTTGGAACACTAAAAATCTTTATGGAGATGCATAAAAATATGAGTAGGATCACGAAGATGAGAAGGTGTGAGGATGGGATTTATTGCAACACCATTCACGAAGCAGCTCCATAGTATAAATTACGACCTCAGGACCTTGTGTGCAACGATACTGATCGTAAATTTGTCAGCCATAGGGGTCGCAAATGCCACTGTATGGGTGAGCGCCTGTCCGAGTAGATTAATAGGACTTTGGCAGCTGTTAGGTACTTCCTTTAAGTATGTTTGCATGTGCCTCATCAGAAGGAGAGATTATGAGATGATCTGCTCCTATCGCTTAAACATACATTGTTTGAATTGTAGATAGTAAGCTCAAGAGTTAACTCTATGACATAAACTGAAAAAATATCTTTTTGGCCCAATTACTTGCGATTGTCAAATATGCCACTGATACTTTACTGGTCGGCACAACCATTTTGCTTGGTAATGTTACCACCCGCATTTTAATTTCAACAAACCGGGTAATGACACTAACAAACAAAATAGATGTGCTAGCCAATAATGTAGCAGCGGCATATTTCACAAGCCCAAGTATTTGGGCCAACTGCCTATTTTTTTCAGTGTACCTATTATCCGTTTACTATAGTGGTCGCTTGGATGATTAATTCGATTAATTCATATAAATGGGGCTTCATTCTTGAAAACATGCCTGCATTAAGATTTCTAAAAAAATGATAAATGCTAATCTTTGAATTCCTTCACTTATACAGTATGAAGAACAGTTGATCAGATGAATATTTGCTGTTTGTGATGAGTTCGGCCTGGAATCCATCTTCTTTAAGTTTATTTTCTTCAAGAAAAGAGTCTTGTGTAGCATATTGCACCAACTTTATATAGAAATGGAAGTGCTCGAAACTAAAGAGAAAGTCGATGAACATGGCAAAGAGGATTCTTTTTGTTGATGCAAACTTGTGCGGTTTTTATTTTTGATTCTTCATGTACATTTCTCATGCAGATGGATCAATATTTGCTTTCAATTGAAAACAAAAGGCCGTTTGAGTAATGCTCATAATATAAAAATATATCATTAATGATAATAATCTTGAAATTATTCGTTCATTTTCATTCATTCATCCACCTTGTTCATATTGAGGCTACTATGTTTCCGCTCGCTTTTCGCGTGCTTTTCGTGTTGCGTCTTTTTCTATCATATCAATGTGAAAGTTTATTAGGGCCAGTATTATTAATAAAGAAAATAGTTACTGTAAGGCTTGTTAAAGTGTATTTTCTTTTACCCCAGTCTCTGTTGAACTTGAACTTGTTTCAAACTAAAAAAGTATCTTCTTTTGATCAAATAAATTTGTTAATATTAAAATAAAATTTTCATTTCAAATGTAAGTTTTTTCTGAGTCGAATGAAGGGAAATCAGTTTAAATTCCACTCTAAAACACTAAAGAACCATGTATAATGGAAAATAAAAGCTTTGTGAAACAAAATAAATAAAGTTTATAAAAGATCCGTAAACCTTTCGAATCGAAAGCACATCAAATTGAAACTGAATCCACTCATGGGCAAAATTACGAAATAAAATTTCTAAAGCATGAGCAGTTTACTTTCAGATTGAGCTTCTACAAATCCATTCTCTTAAAAGAGTGTGGGAAGAGAATTCGATACCAAAAACACACCGATGTCGATTTATCCATCATCGTGTACATAAATATATTTTTTTTCTTGCTCCCATTTTTGATTATTTTGTTTCTTAAAGTTGAGAAATACGATATTTGTATAAGCGGAACCATACTTTGAACAAAAATTGTGAAACGAGGTTACTATATCTGCTCACTGTATTCATAGATTCCGGATTGTTTTCTTCTTGACTTATCGGATAACAAGGGACTACAGCTGATTTTCATTATTCTTACAAGCAATACGCAAATTGAATGATAAATGCGATTTGGGCGGAATAATGATTTTTGTTCGTCGAAGCAAAAGCGTCAGGAATGGGACGAAAAGACGCGGTTGGCGAACTTAAAAAGGTTTCCTAGACTTCACTCCAACTGTATTCTTTTCAGCGACTACATACTTCCTAAATTCATATTTTTTACATCACTAAATGAAAGTTAAGATAACATTCCCAATTCTGGAAGGGAAAGCAAAATAGTTTAGTAAGACTTCAGATATAATTCGCAGTTTTTCAGATGCAGCCATCGTCATCATGATCATCTTACAGATAAGTATCATGGTCCAGCACATCAAGTTTGCAATGCGAATTATGAAAAGACACCCGTGCTGGCAATACTGTTTGCTCCTCTAAACAGTTTTTTTTTTACATTGACTTCTGATTTGAGCAAAAATTTGTAAATCAAGACTTCTATATCCGCTCACTGTATTTACAGATTCCGGATTGTTTTTTTCTGGTCCTATCAGATAACAAGAGTAAGAGCGAATTTTTACCATCCTTACAAGCAAGACGTAAAACCAAATGACAAGTGCGATTGTAGCGAAATGATGTTTTTTGTTCGTCGACGTAAAAGCGTCGAGAATGGGACGAAAGGACGCGATTGACGAACTTTAAAAGGTTTCCAAGACTTCACTTCAACTGTAGTCTTTCTAGGGACTACATACTTCTCAAATTCATCTTTTCTATATCACCTTTCCTAAAAATGGAGAAAGTAAAATAATATCTCTCAAAATCTGAAAAGCGTCTCGAAATCCGTGTAAAATTTATGATTTTATGATTTAATGTTTTTATTATATTGTCACTGAATCGTATCCGTCGAACCCACCGTGGGTTTAGCGTCTAGCTCTACCCTCTAGCATAATCGTCTTAATCTGGTGACCGTCGCTCCGTCCTTTCTTAACTTCGATGACAATGATCCGATTCCAGTATTCCCAGGTTTTTGTAATTTGAGAAAAATATATTTTCCAACCTTCGACTTCCACATCTTGTCCCTGGAAAACCATCCCTTCCACTATAGCTACTATCCCTTCCGACTTAAGAGCGACTCTTCGAGATCCTTCAAAATCCTCACTGTGTATGAGTCGATCTTAGACAATCCATCGGTCAAGAACTATTCGAAGCAAAACGGGTAGTTTTCTGAAATCTTCAACTTATAACCTATATTTCTTCACGTTCTACTTCATTTTATTGAACATATTATGATTTTACCTAATCGAATGAATTCAATTCCTCATCAACCTTGCTCATCGATAACAATAATTTTCGAGCCTCTTGCTTTTAACCGATCGAGAGATCTGAATAGTTCCTCAGAATAAAATGAAGATTCCTGAGTCAGCGATTCGGTCAACAACGTCAACAGCGCAGTCGTTGTGATCATGATCATCTTACAGATAAATACCGTGGCTACAAAACTTTGTACACCTCTAAGTAGTATTCCTTCTGATAGTACCTTATTTGAAACATGAATCATATTTTGGAAAAAAAAGTAAATCGAGATCATCGTAAAGAGGAGCAAAGCGACGCATATGTGGAAAAAGTGGCGCGCTCCTAATTCTGTATTTACAACGCGATATTGCTTTCTATACATTTTTCATTGTTCGTCGACGTATATAGTGTCGAAAATTTGAAAAAAGACGTGGTCGATGAACTTAAAAAGATTCTCTAGACTTTACTTCGACTGTAATCTGTTCAGGGATACTTTATCTTTACTGTTTACTTTCTAAATTCATCTTTTTCATATCGCCGAAGCTTCTCGAAATTAAAAATGTAAAATAACATCCATAACCGGCAGAGGAAAAAGAATATTTAGTGAATAGTTTGAAATTTGTATATACGAATAGTTTGCAGTTTTGCAGATGTAGCCACTATGATCATGATCATCTTGCAGGTAAATGCTGTGATCCAGCACATCAAGTTTGCAATGAAAATTATGAAGTCACTTGTGCTGACAACATTTTGTACTCCTCTAAATAGCTGGATACGATTTGCATTTTTCAAGATGCGGCTGTCGTGATCACGGTCATCTTGCAGGTAAATGTTGTGGTCCAAAACATCAACTTTGCGCTGCAATTTAGGAAGACACTCGTGCTAACAACATTTTTTACTCCACTAATTAGTGAGGTATAATTTGCAGTTTTGCAGATGCGGCCATCGTGATCATGATCATCTTACAGGCTAATAGCGTGGTCCAGCACATCAAGTTTGCAATGCAAATTATAAAGACACACTTGTTGACAACATTTTTTACACCTTAAAATGGTTGGATATAATTTTCAGTTTTGAAGTTGCGGCTGTCATGATCATGATCATCTAACAGGTAAATGCTGTTGCCCAGCACATCAGTTATGCAACGAAAATCATAAAGCAACTCGTATGGACAACATTTTTTACTCCTCTAAATAGTTAGATACGATTCGCAGTTTTCAAGATGCTACTGTCGCGATCATGATCATCTTGCAGGTAAATGCTGTTGTCATATTCTATGTTTTCGAGGTAGCTGAGTAGGAATCTGGAGTCATTGTGGTTTTACGATGTCGCACTTCGTCTCTAATCTCAAAGAAAACGTGGCAAATTGGTAATTTTATGTGAAACATGTATTTTCTCAATGCAAAATGGTCGTATCCTATGTTTTCTAAGTTTCTGAGTCCGAATTCACAGCAAGTTCCTTTCAATACACGCCCTTGTTGAGTATCGCATTCTTTTGTCTTCGAAAGATCGACGTAATGGATTTCGCTTCCTTTTAACTCCCTTCTGTATATGTTCTCTCTTCAATGACCAGCAAAGTGCTGCCATCATGTTTATATTCCACCTCCCTTGGTAGCTAAGTTCCATCTCTCTAATATCTTAATGGCATTTTTCTCCTTGCTCTTCACTGATCACCCAAATTCATTGGAAAATAGTCAATATGAGAATATAATACATGTAACTTCAAGCTCATATTACATCCCATTTTACTGAAGTTTTGTATCATATTTCTCACAGTTCTTTTGTAATTATCACTCTTGTGGTTCCCTAAAAAGTTCTCAAAAACTTTTTCGAGGCTTAACCAAGCTGCTTTTTGCACTTTGTTCATAGTTGTGACGAAACTCTGATCCCTACGCTCTTTCCGGATTGGAGGTCCATCGAATATTCCTGATTTTAGTTTTGCATCCGATAGTGCTGGGAATTGTCCTTGAAGATATATGAAACAGCTATCTTCTTCTTCCAATGCTGATACAAACTGTTTCACCATGCCCAGTTTTATATGCAGAGGTGGCAGTAGAACTTTCGCCGGATCCACTAGTGGGAGGTTGATGATATTCTCTGATCCTGGATCAAGAGTTCCTCTGGCTGGTTAATAAATCTTTTTATAATGATGAGATTGGTCTCTACTATCCCAGAAGCATGGGGAATATGGATGTTTAACGGTACCTGATTGCTGACCCAGAATTATTCCCAATATTTTAGAATGCCCACAAATCCGCCAATTGTGTTCTAGATATTTCAATTCATCCAATACCAACTTGATATTTTCGTGATTCTCTTTTAACGTAGTCGAATGTGCTACCGGTATGGGAGCAAAAACATTCGTATTGTGAAGCAAAACAGCTTTCAAACTTCTCTTATAGAAATTTATGAATAGTCTCCACTCGATGGCTCTGTAAATCTCTGGTTTTAATTCATCCATCAATCCATTTATATCGTGACAGTAAGCTAATGAAGGCTGCTTTTCTTTTGTGAAATATTTCCTGAAATGTCTTCCTCTATTCCCACAGTCAGTTGTTTTCACATTTTTTCCACCAAGTTCTTTTTTTAAAGTAGAGAAACCAAGAATTCACTTCTTTCTTCAGATAGATCTAAATCTTTGATGAAATCGTTCAATTCTTTTTTTGAAAAAAGTTGTGGATTCTTTCCTTCACTTTCTACAAACTCTTCGTCAATGTCAGCGTCTTCTTGGATCTCTAAACTTTTTCGAGGAGAAATACATCCGATTCCTTCAATACCTTGCTCATCTTTATTGCACATCTTGATGGGTCTTATCACTGTCGGAACATCGACGTAAGCAATGCTTCTTTTATTTTTTATTTTTTGAATCTAGTAACATCGTTCTTGCAGAAATAGCAATCTTCTGCAGGAGTGGTTTCTGTCCATGAAGTTAGACTTTTTTATTCAGGATCTTCAATATTTTTACTTTTATGGGAGCGAGCCAATTGTGATCTACAATTATCGCATATTTTATGTGGCACCTTTTGGCACATTCTTTATCCTGATCAGCAATTGTGAGATCATAACAATCTTCGTAAATCGTTCTGACCTGCTCAGAAATTGTCCTAAAAGTTTTTGGTGGATAGAATTCACTGCATGCGTAGCAGAGTGAATCAGGGTCTCTTCAACAATAATGTTTTAAGGTGGTAGGTTCAAGATTAACTTGTGATTTAGTACCTTTAGATTGTTGATTTTTTGATTGATTGATTAAGGATTTTTTGGTTTTATTCATAAATGCCATGAGTATATGATAGACCCACACATTAGGCATTCTGCTCCGATCGCAGGTGAGTCTGCCATCCTGGGGGTGATAACCCTCATACCCTTCTAGAGCTAAGTATGACGGCTTTCCGACTTTGACGAGAACAAAGTCAACTTGTCGTCGGACACACTACGACTTCATTCTCACACCCTACGGCTTCATCCTCACACCCTAATGCCCTCCTGCGAGGCAGTACGCTCCTACTGGCTTCGTTACTCCAACAGATAATGATACGAGTCATTCTACACATTCCCTTTCAGGCCAGTTGTCATCTTTCACAGAATCTATCGGAATAGCAGGATTTCGTCGCTTGCTTAAGTAGCAAAATCATACTGAGAGAAAATCTCGTTCAGCATTATCAAAATAACAAAGATGCATGCATCACCTGATATCACTGTGGGATCAAACATATAATTATGCGCTGCGAGAACGTGCGAAATGCTGGTTCGCACAGTTGTTATCTGCATAATGCTGTCGACGGCATCACCTGATTTTCGACAAGCTTTCAATTTCCGCTAAGCGAGAAATCGGACGAGTGGAGTCTGGTTTATTGGATCCGAAGTTTTCCCGAAGTTACGTATCAAAGATTGAATGCTGGGACCGTGGTACCGAACCGACTCAGGGTTCGTACGCAGCGACCTCGAAAACATAGGATATGACCACTTTGCATTGAAAAATGGATGTTTCACATTAAATTACCAATTCGTCACGTTTTTTTAAGGTTAGGGACGAAGTGTGATGTCATAGAACCACAACCACTCCGGAATTGGTACTCAGCGACCTCGAAAACATAGAATATGGCCACTTTTCATAGGCAGGAATCATGTTTCGCCTGAAATCAGCGATTTTCCATATTTTTTAAGGTTAGGCACGGAATGTGACATGATGGAGCTAAGCCTGCTCCAGATTTGGATTCAGTGACTTTAAAAACGTAGGGTGAGTCTATTCTGGTTTCTGAGGCTGACGACTTTTTTTGTGGAGCTGTGTAATTTGCAGTTTTGCAGATGCGGCCATAGTGATCATCATCGTCTAAAAGGCTAATAGCGTGGACCAGCACATCTAGTTTGCAGTGTGAATTATGAAGACACACTTGTTGCCAACATTTTGTACACCTCTGAATAGTTCGATATAATTTGCCGTTTTGAAGATGCGACTGTTGTGATCATGATCATCTGGCAGGTAAATGCTGTGGTCCAGCACATCAGGTTTGCAATGCAAATCATGAGGAAACTCGTACTGACAACACTTTGTGCTCCTCTAAACAGTTAGATATGATTTGCAAAGTTGAAGATGCGGCTCTCGTGATCATGATCATCTTACATCTAAATTCTATTGTCCAGCACATCAAGTTTGTGATGCAAATCATAAAGACACTCGTGGTAACAATATTTTGTACTCCTCTAAATACTCTTTCTATTCACAGTGACTTATTTGCAACATGAATCATATTTTCAAGAAAAATGTGAAATCAAGATTATTATATATGCTCACTTTATTCAAAGATTCCGGATTGTTTTTCTCTGGACCTATCGAATAACAAGAGAACAGGGTAGATTTTTACTACCTTTACAAGCAAGACGTAAAACTAAATGACGAGTGCGATGTTGGCGGAATGACGTTTTTTGTTCGTCGACGTAAAAGCGTCGGGAATGGGAGGAAAAGACGCGGTCGACGAACATGAGTTATATCGATGGTAAGAAACCCCTTGAAAACTTTGTTACGACCTCTGCATCGTCGCCAGTCGCAAAGAAGTTAAACGCGCGATTTTATGCGTTATACGGGGTGTCCCATTGGAGAATACGAATGCTATTCGCTTCCTGTTACAGATAGGAAAACTTGTTCTCGACAAAACTTGCCTCATTCTGAGAGGAAGCTGAACGAAAATTAATAAAGAACAAGTCGGGAGCTGACCAACTTTTTGAATGAATTTGAATGGAATCTTAAATAAGCCCTTGAGCTTAAATTCGCAGAAAAATTACACTGGTAAATTATTCTTGAATTAAATGAAGTCTACGAAATAATATTTAAAACCAAGATATGCCATCCAAGATGATGTTAACGTATCCTAAATGCCGAAAATAAATAATTTTATTAAGAAGACTATATAATTCCATTAAAAAAGATGAAAAATGTCACAAATTTACGTTTCTCTTCGTTTTGAATTAGTCTTCTGCATTAATTTTTTTTTCGTTCAGGATATGTTGGCAATAGAACAGACTACGGATTCCAGTAGACAAAAATTTCTGAAAATCATGAATGTGTCAAGTATATAACAAATTGGGAAATTCCAGAATTATGAGAATAATTTTTGAATTGTTTAGATTCGGATATTTTTCTGTGTTGGACATTTTATAATGTCGGCAATTTCATTTCAGAAATTATCTCTTATCAGAAATTAAGGAATTGAGTAATATTAAAAAGTGTCGGAAATTTTTCAATTCGGAAATATTTTTTCAGCAATTTTATAATTTTGGAAATTTTTCACTTAGTATATTCTCTTTTACGGAAATTATATTATCCGAAATATTCCAGTTGTCCCAAAATAATGATTGGAACCAAGATATAAGATATCTCACTGTGTTGCACATGCATTGATAAAGATTTTTACTTTGCAATATTCATGAATATATCATGAATTTTCTGTTTTACGTAAATCGGTAGTTCATGTAGCTCTAAAGAAAAGCAGGTGAACATAAAAAGTTTCCTTCGCACTATGAGAATGATGTTTGGCTTTACAACCAAAAGATTTGTTTGCCATGGAAGCAACAAAAGCAAAAAATATAGAAAGTAGAACATTCGCTTTGACTGTTCTATACTCGGGTCACATTTCTCTTTTTTTTCAATTTTTATGTAGTGCACTTCACGCTGCTAGTCATGCACCCCAAGCGATGTTTACGATCCGGGAGGAATAATGTACCCAGCTGAAAAAGTTCGATAAAAAAAAAGGACGAAATTCTATTTTTTGAGTATGATGAGTGAAGTAGCGGAAAATCGGCACTGTTTTGAAAGAAAAGAATACATCCATTTTGGATGAAATATGTGAATCACGCAAGTTTAATTGCATGAAAAAAAACTTTCTGATAAATGTGGTTGTTGTTCTTCTTGAAAAAACGTTAGAAATGATATATTATAAAGTTTGATTTGAACCTATAAATTTTCGTTTCTTGTTTAGAAATAAGTTTATTCTCAGGTGAATAGTCAAATTTTTGAAATTCACGTAGCAAGATTACTTTGTCAGAGGTAAAGGAATGAAATGAAAATTAAAATTAAATAATCATTTCAACCGAGTTAACTAACAATTAATCTAAAATAACTAAAAATTTCATTGAGATTCAGAAATATTTATCCTTATTTTTCAACGTTTTGAAAAGAATAGTAATTTAAAAAAACCTGTAACTATGAACGAAAGTAATAATAATCCAGAACGATTATATCTACATGGTGTTTGCTATTACTTTCTTGTACCGTTTTTGGAATAATTAAACTTGAAAGTTCACAAAATTTAAAAGTTTTCAATTTTAAACGTTGTAGATGACAGTAATTGTTATTTTGGACAGAAATCTTTTTTTTTACAAAATCTATTCAATCACTTTAAATCTCACTTCATACTACACGATAATCATGAAACTTATTAGTAATGTTAACCATCTTCAAGACTTCTATAATTTTAATTTGAAATTATAATTTTGAATGCACAATTTAAAGAGAGCTCAATATTTGAGGCCTTAAAACTAAAGTTATTATGCTTTGAAAGCTTAAATTTGAAAACATTTGATTCGAAATTTCCTAATTCATTTCCCAATTCTTGGAGGTGTTTAATTTCACATTCCAGAATTTTGTACGCTACTAATTAAGGATTATAAAATTTTAAATGTTTTGTTTCAAGAAAGTGCCTAATATTAAAGTAAGTAATATTGGATGGTATTTTATAAAGACAACATTTTTTCGTTGGGACACATATTTACTGGGGGAAAGGGTGAAAAATAGGGGACTAAAATAAATATGACTTTTCTTGAATTAAGAATTCTTTTTTTTTTATTTCGCTGAAAGAAAAGCTCAAGTTTTGTTCTTTAAAAACCTTTAGGTTGAAAAATTAACATTTTGTCATTCATTCGTGAAAATGAGCATCTCGTAGGTTTTGAGGGTATAATATTTCCTTCAACAATTTATGTCTCTTTTGATATCAATTTTAAAAAGCTACAGTTGTTAAACATAGGCATCATTAATAATTTGGAAAAATGTTTAATAACCAGGAAATTGTGTTAAATTCTTGTGTTAATAGGAATTTATTTTCGTTTGTAGAGGCCAGCCTAATTTATTTTATTTATGTTAAGAATTCGACTGCTCAATCTTTTAAAATTGCAAAAATTTCACATTGAAAACCTTGATAGTTTTAGATTTAATAATTTTCGATTTAAACATCGTTATTTGTTGGGCTTCATGTTTTGTCAGTTTTAAGTTGCACCATTTTCATTTTAAATTAAATACCTCCCGGAAAATTCAAAACAATGAAAAATGAAGAAAATAATGACAAATTAAGAAAAAATTTTGTCGAATTCAAGCCTTAAAGTATTCTTTTTACTTATAATTCACAATGTAATATATTCCTTGAAATTGCCTGATTTTCAGTTGGAGATTTCAAACAACGAATCATTTAAAATTAAAAAATATTTGATTGATACAGCAGTAATTGAATAATTTTTCTAATTCTGAATGGTCATAATTATTGTAGAATTTTGAATTTTTATTTTGAACGCTGAATTTCGAATTTTCCAACTGTTTCTTTTTGAGCAATTTAAACTTACTTGAAATAATTGATATTTTAAAGGGATTGAGCGAAAAAAGGTTTTAATATCACAATTCTTGGTAATTGAAATTTTTGTAGTATTAAATGAAGCTCAAATTCGTTTAATTTTCAACGTTACGTGGCAAAAACTTTTTCAGTCTTAAGTTTTCCTCATAAAATTGTTTCTGTTCAAACGTTGTTTCAGAATAATTCAATTTTGAGGGTTTATAATGCAAAATTTTTCCATCTTGAACATTGAAAATGACGGTGAATTTATATTCTGAGCAGAAAATTTTTTCAAACCAATTTTAATGTTAAATCATAATTTTTTCATGTAATAACAATTTAAAATTCTAGAATTTCAGGAGCTTTGAACTTGAAACATTCAATCAAGTTTTTAATTTTATTTTTTCAAATTTAAATTCTTCCGAATTCAAATTCATTTAAATTCAAAAGCTTTCAATTTTAAATTTATCAATTTTGAACGCTTTCAATTAGAAATAATACAATTGTAATTTCTTTGAATTTCAAATAATCTAATTCTCAACTTTTGAATATGAAATTATTGAGTTTTGAAAGTTTTGAAATTGTCCTATTTTCAAAATTGTAATCTGAATTCATTTAATTCCGACGTTCTTTAATTCAAAATAAAATTTTCCAATTTTTGACGCCTCGAATCAGAAATGATGCAATTTCAACTCCTCTTTGATAAAACTGTCCAATTTTGAAAATTTTAGTTTTGAATATTTCAATTTTGAGAGCTTCTGATTTAAAATTTGTGGATTTCAAATTGTACAATTTGAAACGCTTTGATTTAGGAATGACAAAAGTTCAACTCCTTTTGCATTCCGTTCGGAATGTTGCCTTTTTTTTAAATATAACCTAATCTAGAAATGCCAGATTTACAACGTTTTCAATTCCAAATCGCTCAGTATAATTTTTTTTTTCAATTTCAAGCGCGTTCAATTTGGAATTATTAATTATTGTTTCAAAAATCAGAGAGGTCCAGCTCAGGACATCAGAATAAGTATTTGGATATATCATTTTATAGTGAAAATGAGGGAACATGTGTCTCACAGTTTGAACAAAAATTATTTTTTTGATTTGTTATAACAATTCTAAGATCACCTACGAATTCTCAAAAATTGACACAAATTTCTTTCAAAATGCAATATTTTTCGAACGATCGTAGGTATTCGCCTCCTCAAATTGACATTAAAATATAAGAGTTGTGTTTCCTGTTCTCTTCAAGAAAAAAGACACCTGAAGTGTCAGGTCAAACACTCCAGGCAATAAGCCCCTTCGAACCATTAGGTATTCTTCGAAATAGCGAAACTTACGACAGGAAGACTTTAACAATTTTTTTTCTCGAAAATAACAAAAAATTCAACTTTTATATTTTAATGTCAACTTGAAAAAGGCTTCAAATATTATTTTAAAAAATCTATGGTCTTCTTCAGGTTGAAAAACAACAATTAAAAGTTGTTTCTTAAACAAACAATTACATTTCTAAGTATTATGGTACTAGTAACTATTGCTCGAGTACAAGTAACTCTTTCTAAACTGTTAGATTATGGTTACGAGATCAAATAATTCCGATATCTATGAATAAATTTTGTGATAAACCAAGAATATTAAATGTGATGAAGATAAAAGTTCGATTCGTTTCAATAAAGTTTATTAAATTTGTTTTGAAAAATCATATAACTTATCAACTTAGTATAAATGTTGATGAAATTATCATGGGTTTCACAATTTAATGGACTGATATTGGAAAAAGCGAGTCTTTCCATCAATAGATGCCCGTATAATACATTTGTTTATTAAATTGGTTTCAAAAAACATAAAGTTAATCACCTAATTATGAATTTTGCTGAAATTATCATTAAGTTTCTAACTAAAAGGACTGACATTCAAAAAACACAATTTTTTCGTCGACAAATGCTCGAAAAATGCATTTGTATATTAAATTTGTTTTGAAAAATCATACAACTTATCAACTAAGTATAAGTATTGATGAAATTATCATGGACTTTCCAATTTAAAGGACTGACATTGAAAAAAAACGAATCTTTTGATCGACAGATGCCCGAACACTGCATTTATTTATTAAATTGGTTTGAACAAAAATAAAATTCATTAGCTATTTATGAATTTTGCTGAAATTAACATAAATGTTCTAATTAAAAAGACTGGCATTTTAAAAAACACAATTTTTTCGTCGACAAATGGCCGAATAATGCATTTGTTTATTAAAGTTGTTTTCTAAAGTTATTGAATTTATCAACTTATTATGAATTTTGCTGAAGTTTTTATGTCGACAAATGCCTGAATAATGAATTTCTTTGTTAAATTCGTTTATAATATTAACAGAGATAATCTTAGGAGAAATTATCCCCATTATAATATTGTTTGCATCCGAATTTCTAGCAATATTGCTTCAAAAACGTAAAATTATTGAAAATGATAGAAAACATACTTTAAACAAATAATTTTCCAAAAAAAAATTTTTCGTCCATTATATCATGATGGAGTATCGTCCTGACTTGCATTGTCTTTTTTTGTAATTCATGTGATGAGATTATGTTTTTTATTCGATGTGGATGTTTTAAAGATGAAACCCTATCTCTTCAGAGCTCCAAGTTGAATTTTCTAATATGTCGTTTATAGTAGCTGCTTTTGTTTTTCTCGCAGACTTTTACTAAATGATGTTACTAGAATCATTGGCTTTTTTATTCAGGCAAATCTTATTGAAATTTATAAATATTTTTTCATTTTATAATGCAAAACATGACAGATTTTACAATAAGATTGAAAGCTTTTTGACATATAACACAAAAATTCTGAAGGTAATAAATGCTTTGAATTTTGGAGCTTTAAATTAAAGTTCTATCGGCCTTAAGGAATACATTCTCATCATAATATTCGCGCTTTGCGCTCGAATTTCTACGCTCACCGTATAATATATGCAAGTATATAATTGAAAAGACGATTAAAAAAATTATCTTGGTTTACGATTGGTCCTATAAGGAAATGTTTAACAGCAACTTTATTTGACCTGTTAAAAGCATAAATTCTACTTTTTTGACTATTTTTTTCTCATCTCGCGTCCTTTGGCTCAAAAA
>JAUMHM010000005.1:6634564-6650425 GCA_032362435.1 Melikaiella ostensackeni
TCAGGTTAGCCCTGAAGAAGTGAACTGCAATGTTCACGAAACGTCGGCAAGATTCGTAGTTTTGCACACGATTGAAATTCAAAACATCTCCTTTTTTTACTATAGTGAATCGTCGTGAAATCATTAAATCTATTAATTAGTAGTAGTAGGTGAGTGACTGAAAATCAGTAAAAATCTACTGATACAATTAGTAATTTTTGCTACTCGTATGCTTACTATGCAAACAATGTATTTTACTATTTCAATCAGTGAAAATGAAAAATAACTGATTCGACAGTTGAAATACTTAGTACTTATTTTATTAGTTGAATTTTCAATAATTCAGATTTAAAGAAAAGATAAATTTGTACTAACTCATTGGATGAGATTTGGTAAAATTTGATAGAAATTCTACTAATGCTAATTGAATGAGTATAATTTGACTATATAAGTAGAAATTATTACTCAAGAGGAGATCAATTTCAAATCAGACAGTCAGATACACTTCAAAACGTAGAATCTCTTAGCGACAAAATATGTTGTTTTATTTATAGGAAATTAGGCGAAACGTATTTTTCCAATTTTGAAAAAAAAAATTTGCGAAGTTATGAGTATTTGAACTTTGAAGTTCGTTCTTCAAAAAACGCAAATTTTTTTCCGTTAAACTTGCATAACTTTTGAACTGATTTTTTCGAAAAGAATCCCTTGGGCACAAAAATGGTTTGGTTCGCGTAAAATTCACAGGATATCTTGCTTATAGATCTTGATCTTGATCAGGTCAAAAGTTATGTGGGTTCAACGAACGAATATTCATTTTTTTAAAAATGAACCTCAAAATTCAAATACTCATAAATTAGCAGAAATTTTTTTGTCAAATTGTAGAATTATTGATCACCTAATTTCCTATAAAAAACAACATACAATGGAACCTCTGTTTAACGGCGGTCTCGGATGTGGCCTGCAATGGCCGTGACGCTCTTCCAAGAATTCCTTCGATGTAAACAGTCACGGCCGTATAAACCATTTCCAGTAGGAATACATTATATTAATTAAGTGTATTTTGTACAAATGTAGATATTTGTTATCATAAAGGATGGACTTCTTTCTAATAATGAAGACTAAATGATGAAAAGAGAATTTTCCGCGTGCATTTAAAACTAAATACGAAATATGCACGCGAGTGTTCGAATTGCCCGCTTTGTGGCTACGGAACTGCTGAGCTCCGCTAAGCTCACGCGCCTCTCTCGGCTCTTCGCACCCCCTCAACAATAAATGCGATCCGGCGGAAATTTTACGAGCACGGTAAATGGAGGGCCGCTAAAAGGAGGTTCTAGTGTATTTTGTCGTCAAGAGATTCTATGACTTGAATATTCCTACCTGTTTGATTTGAAATGGATCTGGTCTAAAGCAATTAATAAATAATTTCATACAATTGCGAGCAGTAGTTCAATTTGTATTAATTGAATTAGTAGATATGGAAATACTACTTGGTTTTACTATCACCACTACTACTTGTTCACATTTGGTGAACAAATATCACGAAATGAATTAGTAGGATTTGACTATTGGTTTTGGTATATGTTCAATGCTCCACTTCAGAAGTGTGAAAAATTTTAGTTTTCCTCCTTGGATTCCTGTAGTATTTAATTGTTGTAAATTACCATATTTCACTTAACGTTACTAATGTTACTTGCGATTATTACGATTGTGGATGGTTGTGAGGGACCATCCCTAAAAACTATTTAAAAATTCCATGATTTTTTTCACCCTAACTTATGCAGCAATTTTCGACTACCATCACTCAGTCAAAGATTTGGAAACTAATGGCCTTTGATCCTTGCCTTATACGCTACAGTTAAAATTTCTACCAATAATTATTAGTTCTCTACTTATTCAGAGTCTAAATCCAAAATTCCAATCAATTTCTAATACTTCATTAGGTTACCATTTCAATTAGTATGAATATTATAAGTAATTATTACTTAATTAAATAGTAAATAACTACGCGCTGTTTCAAGTAGCCGTAGTTCAATTTGTACTAATTTAGTTAGTAGGAATGCATTATGAATTAATCAAAGTGGAACTACTACTTGGTTCTACTATGACTCTTACTACTTGTTAACATTCGTGTACCAAATGTTACAAAATGAATTAGTAGAATTTGACTATGAGTAAGTAGAAAACTACTAATTATCAGTAGAAAACTAATAATTATGAGTGATATTGCTGAAGAAATTTGTAAACGACGTCGCACTATCTCGAATAGCAGTTTTCTGATAATAATTTAGTCAGTAGAATTTTACTATTACTTAGTAAAAATGGAAATACAACTCTGTTCTATTATCACGACTACTACTTGTAGGACTACCGAGTGTTACTCAAATGAATAAGAAAAATTCGACTGTGAATAATTAGGAAAAAAAACTACTAATTAGTGGAAATGATGACTAAAGCAATTGAAGAACGACTTCGCACAATTTCAATGCGTAGTTTTCTAATAATTCATTTAGTAGAATTTCACCATGAATGAGTAGAAATGGAAATACTACTCGATCCTATTATCACTATTACTACTTTTGGTTGTCAAATGTTACTTAAATGAATTATTAAGATTTGACTGCATATGAAGCCGCGAAAAAATACTTATTGTGGGAAAAGAATGGGAATAATATGGGAAGAAAATTCAAGAATGAAGAAGTATGGGCTATAGCTGGATAGCCAGAATGGCTAGTGCGTGGCAAAAAATCGTTTCCCTCATAGGTCTTCTCTGGGACAGTCAGTGCCGTATCAGAAGCTGTTTACATCGCGACTTTCTTGACATATACTTTTTTTACGCTTGCCAGATTCAGAGACTATATATGCAGTCTTAAGAGTTGACTCACACGTCGCTTTAAATCCGGTTGCAACTAGATTTAAATAGCAACCGTTACTGTGCCGACAAGACCCTAGGCCGGTACAGTTACGCGAGATGAGTGTATTTCAAAAAGACAACACCTCAAGACAGGGAATTAAGGAGTTTCCTCAAAAGGAGCCCATACTTTACAGAATGATTAGTTTTCCGTGTTTTTTGTAGTCCGGGACGATATCACTAGTTTCACTAAGCCAAATGACAAGTTCCAGACTTTTGCCACTCTTAAATTTAGAGTAGAAAATGTGTTGTTGGAACCTCCCAGTCATTGACAGGCTCTTGCCGCACTCAACCCACTCTTAATGTAGAGTGGTGGGAGTGTGGCAAGAGTCTGTATGTGACTCTTCAACCACACCTTTCTCATTTAACATTTAAAAGCAGGATAAGTGTGGCAATTCCATAAATGACTTCTAGATTCCATCCACACTTTGCCCACTCTCTATACTGAAGAGTGGAACATGTGTGGCAAGGAACTGTAAGTGAATAACAGATTCTGACGCAATTTCCCCACTCTACATTTGAGAGTGGGATAAGTGTGGTACGATTCTGCGAATGACCTCCAGGTTCTAACCACACTTTTTCCACAACACATGTAAGAGTGGGATAAGTGTGGTAAGAGTCTACGAATGACTTCTAGATTCTAGACAGTGTGGTTGAAATCTGGAAGTCATTTGTAGACTCTTGCCACATTCAACACACTCTGCATTTAAGAGTGGGATGAGAGTGGTAAGTGTCTACAAACGACTTCCGGATTCCAGCCAGGGTGGTTGAAATTTGGAAATCATTTGTAGATTTTTGCCATACTTATTCCACTCTTGAATGTATAGTAGGAGAAGTGTGGTTGGAGCCTGGATAATCATTTACAGACACTTGCCGCACTTAACCCACTCTTCATTTAAGAGTGGGATAAGAATGGCAAGAGTCTACAAATGACTTTCAGATTACAGCCAGTGTGGTTGGAATCTGGAAATCATTCGCAGACTCTTGCCACATTTATCCCACTCTCGAATGTAGCATGGGAAAAGTGTGATCAGAATCTGCGAGTCATTGACAAACTCTTGCCACACTCATCCCACTCTACATTTGAAAGTGGGATAAGTGTGACAAGAATCTAAAAATGACTCTTAGATTCTAGCCAGTGTGGTTGGAATCTGGAAGTCATTTGTAGACTCTCGACAAACTTATCCCACTCTTAAATGTAGCGTGGGAAAAGCGTGGATGGAGCCTGGGAATCACAGACTCTTGCCACACTTAACCCACTGTACATTCAAGAGTGGGAAAAGAGTGGCAAGTGTCTGCACACGTCTTCCAGATTCCAGCCAGTGTGGTTGGAATCTGAAAATCAAATCATTTGTAGACTTTTGCCACACTTATCCCACTCTTAAATGCATCGTAGGAAAAGTATGGCTGGAGTCTGGGAATCATTTACAGACTCTTGCCTCACTTAACCCACTATTCATTCAAGAGTGGGATGAGAGTGGCAAGGTACTACAAATGACTCCCAGATTGCAGACAGTGTGGTTGGAATCTGAAAATCATTCGCAGACTCTTGCCACACTTATCCCACTTTCAAATAAGGCATGGGAAAAGTGTGATTAAAATCTGTGAGTCATTGACAAAATCTTGCCAGTCATCCCACTCTACATTTAAGAGTGGGATAAGTATGGGAAGATACTATAAATGACTTTCAGATTTCAGTCACACTTTGTCTATTCTGTGCACTTAAGAGTGGGATGAGTGTGACAGGAGTCTGTAAATGACTCCCAGATTCCAACCACACTTTTTGCACGGTAAATTTAGAAATGGGATAAGTGTGGCAATAATCTAAAAACGACTTTTGTAGCGTGGAAAAAGTGTGGTTGGAATCTGGGAGTCATTTACGAACTCTTACCACACTTGACCCATTCTTGCCCCACTTAACCCACTCTACATTTAAGAGTGGGATAAGAGTGACAAGTGTCTACACACAACTACCAGATTCCAGCCAGTGTGGTTGGAATCTGAAAATCATTTATAAACTCTTGTCACACTTATCCTACTCTTAAATGTATCGTGGGAAAAGTGTGGTTGGAATCTGCGAGTCATTTGCAGACTCTTGCCACACTCATCCCACTCTACATGTAAGAGTGGGATTAGAGAATCAAGATTCTAGAATTGACTTCCAGATTCCAGCCACACTTTGTCTGCTCTATGAATTGAAGAGTGGGATGAGTGTGACAGGAGTCTGTAAATGACTCATAGACTCCACACTTCGCCTAGAATATTTATGAATTTTCCTCTTATATTATTCTCATTACACTTTTACACTTATTATTTATACATATTTTTACAGACTAGCAGTTTTCTATTAATTGAGTCAGTAGAATTTTACTATTACTTAGTAAAAATGGAAATACAACTCGGTTCTATTATCACGACTACTACCTGTGGGTTCCGGTTCTTTTTACAATTTTACACTTATTATTTATACATAGGAATAAGCAGAAAGCTTATAATTAGTAGAAATAGTTACTAAAGCAATTGGTACACGACTTTGTACTGTTTCAATAAGAATTTTTCTGCTAATTCAGATCTAAAATGTGAAATTAAAACCCAAAAATATGCGTCACTGAATCTACCTATGTTCATTTGAAATAATATTTGACGTTGGTTATATTTTGTCCGCATATTCTCATATCAATATTTCGATATTGATTCCATTCTTGAGTTTTGAAAAAATATCCCTCTAGCTCAGCTAGAAAATATTGATGTAAGACCATGCAGACAAAAAATAACTAACATCAAACATGAGGGCGCCCGCATGAAAAGGGCACCTATTGCCGGTTCTGATTCAGGAGACATCCGCGTTTTTCTAAGTCAGGGTCAAAATTATTATTTTCGGATTTGAGTGGAGGATGACACTAGAACTATATTGATTTTATTAGTACTATACTCGTATCCCGAGAATAACTGGGAGCGCATAAATTTCATGTTTGAGGAAAAAGTACAACATGTGTACTTAAGGCACTTGCAAATTTTGGATGCATTTTTCTGAAAAAGCGGTTTTTCGAAAGTACAACTTCAATAATACCCCGGTAACTCGTTTTCCCACATTAACGGTTCGTCTTGGGCTTGAAATTCAGGGAACTTATTTGGCTATATGTTTCCATATCCCCTCTTTTCATCTTTTTTTTAGAGAATTCTCTTAATTCCCTTGTTTTCAAGAAACTTCCCCTCTTTAATACTTTTCTCTTTTTTTGCTCAAATTTCAACTTAATTAAAAAAACCCAATAAGATAATCCAACTATTTTTGGTTAGAAGCTAATTTTTATGGTTGAAAAGTCTACTATTATATTTTTGATTCGGAATTTATCTCTCTTGATTAAAAACTCTACTGTTTGGTTGAAAATTGAATTATTTTGATTGAAATACAACTATATTGTTAAAAAGTCATTTCTTCTGTCAAATACTTAACTACTTGGATGAAAGTTGAACTACTTTGTTAAAGATTCTTTTTGCTTGAAGATTCATTTCCTTGGAAGAAAATTTAACAACACTGAGACCCCCATTTATCGATGGTCTTGGATATGGTTTGTTATGACCATGAGGCTCTGCCAAGAATTTCTACGATGTCAGCAGTCAGGGGGAACTTCTGAACTCCGCTGAGCTCACGCACCTCGCCCTTGGCTCCTTGGACCCCCTCTTTCATGAATGCCAGCCAGTGGCAATCTTCTCTCTCGGCCCCTTGGACGCCCTCATCAACGAATGTGAGCCGACGGAATTCTAGGAACACGATATATGGGAGCCCTTTAAATAGGGGTTCCAATATACTGTGTGCGTTTAAAATTCGTTTGATTTTTGGTTGAAAATGAATTCTTTCAATTGAAAATTTAACTACTCCATTTTTGGTTGGAAATTTATCTTTTTTAGTTTAAAGTTCAACTATTTGGTCAAAAATTTATATTTTTCAGCTAAAAATTCAACTATTTGGTTGAAAATTCATGTTTTTTGTTGAAGATAATTCGTCTTTTTTGATTCAAAAATACACTACTTGGTTTAAAGTTGAACTCTTTAGTGAAAAATTTATTTTTTATTGGTTGAAGACTCATCTCTTTTCTTGAAAATTTAACTATTGTGTTGAAAATTCATTTTATTTTTGGTTCAAAATTCATCTTTTTTAGTTGAAAATTCAATATCTGGTAGAAAATTTTTCTTTTCTAGTTTGAAATTCAACTATCAGGTTCAACATTGATCCTTTTCACCTAAAAATTAAACCATTTGTTAGAAAGTTCATGTATTTTGTTGGAAAATCGTATTTTTTGGTAGAGAGTTAATCTTCTTGGTTGAAAATCCTTCCTTTTTCGATAAAAATACAACTGCCTGGTTGAAAATTAATCTGTTTTAGTTGAGGGCTTAACTATTTTGTTGGAAATTCAACTGCTTTGTAGAAAAGTCGTATTTTTGGTTTGAAAAATCAACTATTTTGTAAAAAATTTAATTATTTTGTTAAAAATTCAATTATTTTTTTCACATTCAACTATTTTGTTGAAGCTTGGTAAAAAACTTAACTGCTTTGTTAAAAATTCGTCATTTTGGATTGAAAATTCATCTTTCATGGTAAAAAATTAATCTTTTCTTTTGAAAATTCATCTATTTGGTTGAGAACTGAAGTATTTTGTTAAAAATTCGTATTTTTTCGTTGAATCCCACTGTTAAAAATTCGTGTTTTTTTGTTGAAAAGTAATTTCTTAATCTGAAAATTTAATTATTCCATTTTCGTTTGGAAATTCAACTATATGGTTAAAAATTCAAGACTTTTCTGAAAATTCGTCTTTTGGTAGAAAATTTATCTTCTTGGTTGAGAATTCATTTTTGTAGGTCAAAAATTCAGCTATTCGGTTGAGAATTCAAATATTTTGTTAAAGTAATCTTTTTTGGTCAAAAACTCAACTCTTTTGTTGAAAATTTATCTTTTTGTATTTGAAATTCATCTTTTATGGTAAAAAGTCATCTTTCTTGGTTGAAAGGTCGTCTTTTCGGGTTGAGAATTCACCTCGTTTGGTAGAAAATATTTTTTGGTCACCTAGGTATACTGGCAAACTGAACTCACTAGAAAAGCGAAAAAACGTAGAATAAACGTCGAATCTGTTCTTAGCCAACGGCTACGTTACTTTCGGTGGGGGAGGGTAAAAAATAACCCGAAATTGGTAAGGTAGTTTATGGACGAACCCGAAAACATCAAACATAAATTCACCTAAAATTGTTGGTTCTACTACATGTTCAATATTTCATTTGAGGAGTGTAAAAAATTTGACTTTTTTTTTGGGTTCTTCAAATATCTAATTGTTTTTAATTAATATATTTCGCTGAATGTTACGAACATCAATTCCGATTCTGACTGGAGTTTTGATTTTCCGGAACCACCCCTCAAAACTTTTTTAAAAATTCACATTGTTCACCGCTCCTTATCCAGCAATTTTTGACTTTTATCAGAGCTCCGTATCACCTCAGTATTCTGAGACTAGACGCTCAGATGGTGTTTTCACGGAGAGAAAAGTGTCTGCTAATTTTACAGAAAGTCTTGTGAGATTTGCAGAATTTTCTGTGTGATTCTGCGTGTTCCTACGGAACAACATTAGAATAAAGAAATATATTTATTTTCGAATTTTTAGCAAAAGAGTCTGTCACACTGTGATATCGCGATCTTTAATTTTGATTTTCTCGGAACAGAATAGTTTTTTGAAATCAACCATTTTTTATTCTCTCTAGTATCATCATTGGCGCGCTGCGCGCACATAGAGTTCTTTTGGTTTGATGGGAAGAATAATTTTTAATACAAAATAAATATTTCGAATAATTATTTGCTCGCTAAAAGTTTTCGAGTACTGAAATGCGAGCTTAAATTATATTTTAGGCATTTCACACTGCATGAAAATGAGGTTAAACGGCAGTCGTTTGCCATTCGAAGAAATGAGTATTATTATCAATTTGTTTTTAGGTTTAGAAAAATGTAATGTTCCTAAGATTCTTCAGAAAATTTGGAAAGATTTTTAAAAATTTCAGAAAAGTAAAAAAAAATATAGAAAATTGCAACAAGTCTTTTTTTATTTTACAGGATTTACCAAATTTGAGAAAAAATTCAAGTCAGTCTAAAAGATATGTAGGACTTTGTGAAGTTTGGAAAAAATGTGAAAAAATTTTATTCATTTTCTGAAATCTGTTCAAGCTCTACATTATTTTTGAAATTTTTTCAAAACTTCTATGTATCTTTCAAAATGAGTCGAATTCTCCCTAAAATTTGTTCTAAATCCTGAAAATTAAAAAAGTGCCTCAAATTCTACCAGATGCTTTTCCGACCGAAGAATTTGAAGAAGGTCAGGATAAAATAATAAGAGTTCTGAGTAAATTCCAAATGACATAAAAAAAAAACCAAAAAAATTCCATTAATTTCAGTGAAATTTGAACGAATTTGGAAGAATTCAAGGAAATTCTAAAGAATTCCAGGAAATTCATAGGAATTCTAGATTAATGAAAAAGAATTCATGGTGAATTTGGAATAATCCAAGTGGATGCCACAACATTTTTTTAATCCAGTGAAATTCCATTGTATTCGAAAAAATGGGAGAAAATAGAATTCGTGAATCTAGAAGAATCTAAAAAAAAATGAAAACAGTTCCACGAAATCCATAAAAATTCTATGTGAATTTCTGAAAAATTCAAGTAAACTGAAAACAATTCAAAACTATCAAAAAAATTCATTGAACTCATTAAATGTGGAGTAAATTTTGAAGAGTCCAAAAAAATTCCAAAGAATTTTAAACATAATTTGAAAATTCATTGAATTGATAAGTATTAAGTGAATTTAGAAGAATTCAAGTGAATTCAGGAGATTTCGTGGAGAGTAAAAAAAATGCAAACAATTCCAAATAATTCAAAAGAATTCAGGGTGAGTTCCAAATGAACTGAAAAAAGTTAAGAAAATTCAAAATATGGAGTCAAAAGTCTTCGGAAGAATTAAAAGGAAATTGAAACTTCAGAAATGATTGGATTTCAGTGGTTTTCAAAAGAATTTCAAAGAATTTAGGGTGGACTCAATTATTACAATAAATCACAGAAATATGTAGAGACTTGAGTTCAATAGTGGTTAGCCCTAGGGTTCTGTATTTTAACTTATTGGATTTATTCTATATAAACAGTTTTTCTGAATATAAATAAACAATTCATTTGAATCAAACAAAGTGTAAAGAAATAAGTTTGGTTTTTTTCAATCAAACAGCATGGTCTCTTAGTGAGTGCTCTAAAATTTCATCGGCACTGCAAACTGTAGATACGCTTTTTTTAAATTAAAAGCCTTGTTCCAAAGGGCTGAGGCCAGCCACTCGGCCATGCCTGCCCTCTCTTGTATTGTGAATAAGGAAAATCCATCTTGTCGTTCAGTCTCAAAATTCCGATACGATACCGATCTGATACTGTCAATATCGTCTCAGTATCGTCTGAATATCGTCTGAATATCGTCTCAGTATCATCTCAGTATCGTCTCAATATCATCTCAGTATCGTTCCAGTATTGTATCAGTATCGTGTCAATATCGTCTCAGTATCGTCTTAGTATCATCTCAATATCGTCACAGTATCGTCTCAGTATCGTATCATTATCGTGTCAATATCGTCTCAGTATCGTCTTAGTATCATCTCAATATCGCCACAGTATTTTCTCAATATCGTCTCAGTATCATCACAGTATCGTCTCAGTATCGAATCAATATCGTCACAGTATCGTCTCAATATCGTCTCAGTATCGTCTTAATATTGTCTCAATATCATCTTAATAACGTCTGAGTATCGTCTCAATATCGTCTCAGTATCATCTCAGTATCGTCTCAGTATCGTCTTAGTATCGTCTCAATATCATCTCAGTATCTTCTCAATATCATCCCAGTATCGTCTCAGTACCGTCTTAGTATCGTCTGAATATCGTTTCAGTGTCGTCTCAGTATCATTTCAATATCGTCTCAGTATTGTCTCAATATCGTCTCAATATCATCTCAATATCGTCTCAGTATCGTCTCAGTATCATCTAAATATAACCTCAGTATCGTCTTAGTATCGTCTCAATATCGTCTCAGTATCATTTCTGTATCATCTCAGTATCGTCTCAATATCATCTCAGTATCATATCAATATCATCGCAGTATCGTCTCAGTACCGCCTCAGTATTAACTCAGTATCGTCTCAGCATCGGAAAATATCGGTCGTCGGCATTACTATACTATCATTCAATCGAGAATTTGGAAGCCAATGGCCTTTGATCCTCACCTTGTTCGCCCGCGCTGACGAGGATCGTGAGGATCGTCAGCTGAAGAAGAAGAAGGGTAAGGGTGAGGACAGTAAATCCTAGATAGTGCCTCATCTCCGAAACGAGAAGGGTTAGAGGGTCTACGTGCTTCCAGAACGTATCGTCATCCCCATCTGACAAATGTCTTGATGGAGTTAAGCCCAACCGAAGGTTGCGATTGACGTAGAGATTCCAATGAACCACTTAGCTCAGACTTCAACTCGTGGGAATCTCAACCAATTCGAGGTACTAATGTGCTCGAAAATTTCCGCCTCGGTTGAGAAAACGTCGAAGAGTACCAACTGAGCCAATTTTGATTTTGAATTGGGACGCACAAATGCGAACAAGTCTGAATTCTCGCCGAGATTATCAACTAGGGAATTCGTGTCCTGAGAAGCGCACATCACGTATTCGGAGCGCGATACGGAAATCGTATACTACCCACTTCCTCCTCAAGCCACCCTGGAAACCCTTCAGAATATTAATAGAGTTCTCCCTTTCCAAATTCTTATCACTTTTCATTTCCGGTCCACTCGCACTTCACACACATTTGTAGATAATCACCCATTTCACAAATTCAACTTTGGAATTTTTCAGATTAATGTCTTATCTCACTCTTTTGAATTTTTGCACTTCCAAAGATCACTTCTGGAGAATAACTTCTTAGATTTGAAAATTTCAGAATGCAGATCCGGGATCCTAGTTTTGTTCACAAAATTTCAATCCTTGATTGATATTAGCCTGAACACTAAGGATAAAGGTGCCCGCGGAATCTAGCAAAGCGAGGTTTCAAGAGATTCAGTTTTTGCATTTGAAAATATCAAATTGTAGATCCTGGATCCTACTTTTGTTCACGAAGTTTTGATCCTTGATTGATATTAGTCTAAGCACTATGGATATCAGGAGCCCTCGGAGTTCAGCAAGGCGAGCTTTGTAGAGAATCACTTCTTGCATTTGAAAATATCAAAATGTAGATCCGGGATCCTAGTTTTGTTCACGAAGTTTCAATTCTTGATTGATATTATTCTGAACACTTAGGATACCACGAGCAATCGATCCAGCAAAGCGCGCTTTCAGAAGGCTCATTTCTTGCATTTGAAAATACCAAAATGTAGATCCGGGATTCTAGTTTTATTCAAGAAGTTTTGATCCTTGATTGATATTAGTCTGAACATTACGTCACGAGCTCGCGGAATCCAACGAAGCGCGCTTCCAATAGATATACTTCTTGCATTTGAAAACATCAAAATGTAGATCCTGGATCCTAGTTCTGTTCACAAAGTTTTAATACTTGATTGATATTAGTCTGAACATTACGTTACGAGCTCGCGGAATCCAACGAAACGAGCTTTCAAAAGACTTCAAGAGACAAACTTTTTAGAATTGAAAATTTTAAAATGTAGATCCTGGATCCTAGTTTCTTTCACAAAGTTTCAATCATTAATTTATAATAGTCTAAACACTAAGGATATCACGAGCACGCCGAATCCAGCGAAAGGAATTTTCAAAAGACTTCTAGGAAACGAGCTCCTTAGATTTGAAAATTTCAAAATGTAGATCCTGGATCCCAGTATTTTTCACTAAGTTTCAATGAGATTGAATGAGATTAATCCGAACACTAAGGATATCCCTAGCATGCCAAATCCAATAAAACGAGCTTTCAAAATACTCCAAAAGACAAACTTCTCAGAATTGAAAATTCCATAATGTATATCCTGGATTCTGGTTTTGTTCACCAAGTTTTAATCCTTCATTGAGATCAGTAAGGATATCACAACGAACACGCGGAACTCAACGAAACGAGCTTTCCGAGCGGAGAGTTCGCGGCGGTATGAAACAAGTTAGTTTGCCGAATTCATCCGAGAGCCCGGGATGTGTTCGGACCAGTACGAGAGAAGCCGAGCGTTCTCGCGCCCGAATCCGAACAAGCGCAGAGCAACCCTACCGAGTCTCATTGTCAACCGTGCTGGGCTGGAGGCGGCAACACAAAAGGGGCGCGCACGCGGATTCGAGTCTTTCCAGCATCTTATAGTTTTCCGAAAGAGAAGAGAGAAATCCCGCAGATCGGTTATCATCTTATCATCAAGTACCTTGTCTTTGTCCATTCCCACGGAAGAAGCCCTCTATCTAAGATGGGCAAGTCGATGCCCAATTACGATGGAAATTAATAGTTTAAGAAAGGGGAAGATTTGACTGATTTCGAATTGGAAGAATTAGGCATGATGAGGACTTTAATCTGAAGGATTCGTTAAGTGGTGAATGAAGGAATTTAGATTGAATCCGAATTCTGAAATTATTTGAGTCATTTTTACTTAATCTAAGTTGTTACACAGCCGCACAATGAGCTGAGAGACAATGAAAACTGGCCAAATTTTAAGATTTCGTCGGAATTGTATGAAATTTGGTATAACAAGGTTTTGGAGATCACTAATTTCAATTTTCACGTCAAAAGTTACAAATTCAGAATGGCGTATCCAGTATAGCAGCCAAAATTTCGAAATTTTCACATATATGCCTGAAACTTGGCACAAGAAGGATTTTGAAGTCGATGATTTCAATTTTGACGTCTAAAGTTACAAATGAAAATGGCGGATCCAATATGACGGACAAAATTTTATAATGTTCACATATATGCCTAAAACTTGGTACAAGAAGATTTTTGAAGACGCTGATTTCGATTTTGACGTCTAAAGTTACAAATGAAAATGGCGGATCCAATATGGCGGACAAAATTTTATAATGTTTACATATGTGCCTAAAACTTGGTACAAGAAGATTTTTGAAGACGCTGATTTCAATTTTGACATGTAAAGTTACAAATGAAAATAGCAGAAAATAGCAGACAAAATTTTATAATGTTTACATATATGCCTAAAACTTGGTACAAGAAGATTTTTGAAGACGCTGATTTCAATTTTGACGTCTAAACATACAAATAAAAATGTCGAATTCAATATGGCGGATCCAATATAGCAGCCACATTAATTTTTTTTATATATTTGACTCAAATTTGGTACAAGGGGGTCTTCAAGGTTGCCGATCACAATTTTGACGTCGAATAATGCGAATTCAAAATGACAGATCCAATATGGGAGCCAAACATTTAAAATTTTTACATGTATGTCAAAAACTTGGTACGAGGAGGTTTTTGATGTCGCTGATTTCAGTTTCGACGTCTAAAATTACAAATAAAAATAGAGGATCCAATATGGCGGATCCAATATGACAGACAAAAATTGTTAATTTTCACATACTTGCCCAAAGCTTGGTACAAGGTTGTTCTTGAGGTGACTTATAATGAATCTGATCTCAAAAAGTACAAACTCACAATGGCGGATTCAATACAGCGGCCAAAATTAAATTTTTCCTACATATTCGCCTTAAATTTGGTACAAGGGAGTTTTCAAGGTCTCTGATTTCAATTTCGATGTCAGAAGTGGCAAATTCAGAATCGTAGATCTGATATGGCCGCCAAAATTCAAAAAATTCCACATATATGACTAAAACTTGGTACAAGAAGGTTTTTAAAGTCGCTGATTTTAATTTTGACGTCTCAAGTTACAAATGAAAATGACGGATCCAATATAGCAGATCCAAAATGACGGACAAAATTTTAAAATTGTCACATACTTGCCTGAAACTTGGTACAAGGGTGTTTTTGAGGTCACTTATAACGACTTTCACCCCAAAAAGTACAAATTCAAAATGGCGGATCCAATATAGCATCTGGTCGAAAATTTATCTTTGTTAGTTTAGAATCCAATTATCAGGATGAAAAATCATCCTTTTCATCTGAAATATTAACCATTTATTAGAAAATTTATGTGTTTTGTTGAAAAACCGTCTTTTTTGGCAAAGATTTAATCTTCTTGGTCGAAAATTCTTTCTCTCAGGTTAAAAATGCAAATGTTTGGTTGAAAATTCATGTTTTTTGTTGAAGATAATTCGTCTTTTTGATTGAAAAATACACTACTTGATTTAAAGTTAAACTCTTAAGTGAAAAATTTATTTTTAATTAGTTGAAGATTCATCTCTTTTTTTGAAAATTTAGCTATTGTGTTGAGAATTCGTTTCATTTTTGGTTCAAAATTTATCTTTTTTAGTTGAAAATTCCACTATCTGGTCCAAAATTTATCTTTGTTAGTTTAAAATTCAATTATCGAGTCGAAAATTCATTCTTTTCATCCAAAATTTGAACTATTTGTTAGAAAATTTATGTATTTTGTCAAAAAATCGTCTTTTTTGGCAAAGAGTTGATCTTCTTGGATGAAAATTCTTCCTTTCTTGTTAAAAATGCGAGTGTTTGGTTGAAAATTAATCTGTTTTGGTTGAGGGCTTAACTATTTTGTTGAAAATTCGTCTTTTTTGGGTGAAAAATCAACCACTTGGTTTGAAGTGGAACTACATTGTGAAAAATTCATTTCTTGGTTGTAAATGAAGTTTTTTATTGATATTTCAACTGCTCTGTAGAAAATTTATCTTTGTGACAAATTTTAGAAAAAAGTCAGTTTGGATGATATGTAGGACTTTAAGAAGTTTGAAAGAAATGTGAGAATTATTAAATGACATCTTTGCTGGTTTTTCGAAAGACATCGTTTTTTTATTGACCCAAGTATATAAAATTGTAAAGAAGATGTTTTTTGAGTTGGCATTAGGGTCTA
>JAUMHM010000005.1:6658858-6679091 GCA_032362435.1 Melikaiella ostensackeni
GCTGGGAACTGTGTTCAAACTGTGAGCATATTTGGATCAAAATACTTTGTTATATGGCAAAGTTTGCTGTGAAAATTAACAAAAAAAATCATGCTTTGTTCGAATCTAAAAATTTACGCGGGAGTTACTCTACTTTTTTTGTAGAACAAGCTGTCATAAAACTGTTTCATGGTGCCTTTACAATTTGTAGCCTCACGGTTGCAAGAGCCCAACAACCTGCTGGCTTAAAGAAGAAATACCATTCAATCTTTTCAAACTCTGGGGAACTAGGGTGCAGTGAGTTTTCTTCGTTAATTTCTGATGGGAAGGGGGTAAAAAGTTATTGACTCTTCACTGACTTATTATATTGGCTCAAAATGACTCATCTCAAATTTCATTACAAAAAAATTTCTTCCTCACCTGCATCGACGTTATACATTATGTGACCGGTTTTTTTTAAACTCTGTCAGATAGCTGTTACTTTCAAGATAATTGAAACCTCTGAACTGTTTAATTTACTCAAACAAAAACGTGGGCTCAGCCCTTTTTCTGGAAAATCGTAGAGGGGTGTGGTTCTGAAGCTGGAAGGGCTATCTTACTTAAACTATTATTCCAAACTAAAGAGTAAAATTCCAGATTCAACAAACTTAAATTGAGTTTATTTAATACGAAATGACATTTGATTAGAAAAAGATTAGTTCTGAATAATTATAATTTCCGAAGATATTTATGTAAAGTTTCTAAATTGGGGATTTGAATACAATCTGTGTAGGTTTCAAATCAGAGAGTGTTTTAATATTGATTTAGATTCTGAACATAAATTCAAAGTTTTGAAGATCCATGGTTTTATATAAAATTCCAGAAAAATAGCCGATAATGGCTGAAGGAATTCTAAATTATATAATCTAAGAGGGAAAGGTTTCATCAACCTGAAAGATTATAAAAGTCTCACATAATTTCATAACTGGGAATCTAACTAACCTAAAAGGCTGCACTGCTTCTGAAAACAATTTGGTAAAATTGGACGAATGACCTTTTAGTCCGATATTTCGAACTTGGCAGATAAAAAGGTTGACATTTCAGCATTCAATCAAGAGATTCGTTGACTACAATTTTGGGGTGGGACAAAGGAAAACTTAAGGACTTTGCCGGGAAATATTCCTTAAATATTTTTATTTAAAACTCAAATCCAATCAAAAAATTCAACTTGAATTTTTTTATGAACCTTAAAAGAATCTGAACTCAAACAGAAAACTTCTTGATTGAATTGTAAAACGATGTAATCTTATTACAGAGAAAACAAATTAAGCTGAGATGCTCCTTAATAAGCTTCAAATGAGCTTTCACTCTGGATTTTTTGAGGGGCTTTCACTTTGAAGAAAGTTCATTCAAATAGGAGAGCATAACATTCATTTTATTTAAATACGATTTTTTTGAGCATGTGTCCATTTCCGAAGCCGCTGACTAGGTACGGCCAACTCTGTTGAAAATGAATGGCGATATTCTGCGCCTTCTGCAATGGGCTGGAGGACTACAGAAGCGTCCACGCGTTAGTGCATATATATGTATATGCCCCTTTCTTATATATATATATATATATATATATATATATATATATATATATTGGATTCAAAAAATATTCAACAGAAAAGGAAGAATAAAAACAAAGTGAAGCAAATAAGAAATGCGAAATGAGAAATCAGGGATAATTAGCATGCTGTTTCTCATTTCTTGTTCCTCATTTTCATTTTGCCTTTATTTTTAGGAAAAAGAAATAAATACACGAGGAGGAAGTTCAGGATCAAGTTCAGGAATAAAATATAAGTTTTGAAAAATGACATGTATATCATAAGGGTGATTTCGGACATGTATGTCAAGAAGTCGTAATTTTAATTTAATTTTAATTAACAAGAGCTAACTTTATTCCCTAAAAGATTCTTCACAATTCTAATCGTTCTGTTTTCATGGTAATGATTTCATGTAGGTATTATGAGTACAATTATACTAAGTTAGTAGTTATTCATTTTACGAATTAAACAATTTACGAAATGATATTTAATGAAAACGCAACGAATAAAATTATTAAGAATCTGTTAAGGCTTCGTTTCTGGAATCATAGGGAAAGAAAGGCGCGTTCTTCACCATGGTATGGACACACCTACTCACGATGGTATCCTTGTCAGGGTAAGGCAGGTTTGCCCTCCTCCTTAGGTCAGCGGAGTAGCAGAACTTTGGTGCAGGCAAGGACCGTGCGTACAGCGCCCACGAGACTAAACGCGCGCATCTCCCTGCACCAGATTTCTCCCCTCTCTGCGCGGCCTCCCACGCAGCCGTCGCGATAAAAGGGCGTGCTCCAGCCAGAATCGTCAGTGTGTTCAGGGCTGGTAACCAGATCCAACAGAAAACCCCTACGGTTGGTAGCCAACTGTAGGTCCTCCAAAGGTTGGCTCCCAACTTTATAGAAAATCGCTAACGACGAGACGCTGCTCGAAGAGAAACTTTGTTCATTCAAAACTGTTATCTTGAATGAAGATCGCCGCACCTATTACAAAATGATAAAAAATCTTCATTTATTTCAAACTGCATACTACCTTTCTTCCTAACTTTTCCTCCATTACTATTCGGTTAGAATACCATCTGATTCGTTCCGCTAAGACGGTTGGAATACCAGCTGTCCTCAGTGGGTCCTCTTCCCCCTCACGAAAGACTGATCGACGATACGATTACGACTCACCCATGACGTCACATTACGCTATCTCTCCCTCTCACTGTCCCCACTAATAATTCCTCAGACCCTCTTCCCTCGTCTACACCTTTTCTATCTTCCAAAATACATTTCTCTAGACACCCACAATATGCGGCCTATCAACTCCCCACTAACTCCCTAGTGACACAACCTCTCACTCTTCCTTATGCAAATCCCCAGATTTGCTGCCCTGATTATTCCCTCTCTCTCTCTACCCTACGAGATAGACACCAACGCCCATCTCTCTCTCCCTCTTACAGCAGCTAACTACTGCCAGCCCGCAGTAAAGCAAGAAGCATATCATATCAATCGGCCTTTTTTGCCTACTCTATAAGTCAATTTAAAAATTAATTAATTTCAAGCTCGAGTGTGCACCGAGAATATTCTCAAAATATTGTTAAATGTTGAATATAATAGTTATTCATTTCACGAATTGAACAATTTACGAAATAACATTCAATGAAAATGTCAAATGTTTAATTCTTCAATTCACCTGACCGAGCCAGCTTGAGTTGTGAAAAAATCTTTTTCAACAAAGTAATTCCTGCACACATAAAAACGTTTGGAGATTATGGTTTCATACGTTTACTTCTGCAACTCTGCATTTCCAGTAGCCTGCACCCATTGCAAACCTATTTGACGTCGCTTCGGAAACCTATGGCCTGTCCCTTCTTTAGCACCACTTTTTTACAACCACAGCCACTCACAACAAACAAATCAAAAGAAATTGTCGCGCAAGCGCTTCTTGCACAGCCCTGCCCCTCGGTGTCGCGTGTCAGTGCCATCTGTGATGGTCAGGGAAACTTATTTGGCATCCGTCACTGCATCTAAATACCCGCGCCAAAGACCTAACAATTCGCATTCCCCCCTATGAAGTTGGCCGTGCCTGCCGCTGATAAAAAGGTGAAAGATGGCGGAGCTTGTTTTGTTCTTTGACAGCGTTGGCCTATTAGTTACCGACTGTGTTTTGTCTTGAATTTGATTGGGCGAAATCTACTAACTTCAGTTGATTTCAAACGCATGATCAGGGCTGTCTTCTTAAATTCGACGGCTTTGAAATTCAAATAAATTATCTTCTGAATTAACAAATAAACCGTTCAATTAGCTCGGCCCAAGTGATTATTTTTCATAGTAACTCCTCCAAATAGTAAATATATTAACTGAGGTGTTGAACACAGCATCGATAAATGTTCTAATACAGTAAGGTCCTTTCATCCCGGTCATAGGGTTGTTCCATGCTGGAATATTTGAAAAAATGCTACCCCCCTTCCACAGCTGCACTCGAAAAGATACTTAACAGGGGTCTTTTCTAATTGTAAGCACAAAAACGGAAGCCCGCGCATGCGCGCGCTTTAAAAAGTGGGTCAGGGGCGGAACTTTGGATGACGAAATGTTTACGAATTTCCCATCCGTATTTGCAGTTGTTTATTGTTGAGTATATCAAAAAATAATTATTAAAGGTCGACAAATGTATCATACGATACCGTAACTAATGACTAATGCACCGCATTAAAAATTGTAACCCCCACTTGTGAATAAAATTCACAATTAGTGTTGATTTTTCATTGACAGTTCTGAGGTAAGGTATTCCGCAAAAAGTACACAGAGAGAACTATAATCTGCAATAATTTACAGTGAACAATAATTCTCAATATTTCCTAACATTATCCAGATTTATTAACTTATATCAAACACATCAACACTATCCTATCATCAATAATATCAAACACAATTTTCAATTTTAAATGCCATATTTGAGTGAGGATTTCAAAGTCAATTTTTTCTTCTGAGAAATTTGACAGAAAGTTGATCAAAATTATTTTTTTGTTGTTGCTGAATTTTTTTATTGTTTGGTATTCAAGGTTAAACGTCCTTTTGAATTATCGAACACAATTTTCAATTTTAATTACTATGTTTTAGTAGGGATCTCAAAATAAATTTTTTTTTCTGAAAAATTCGACAAAAACTGGATCCAAATGTTTGTTTATTTTTCATATTTTTTTTATTATTCAGTATTCTAGGTTAGAAATTTCTTGAAATTATCAAGTACAATTTTCAATTTTAATTTTTATATTTTATTGGGGATCTCAGAATAAACTTTTTTTCTGAAAAATTTAACAAAAACTTGAGTCGAATTTTTGTTTGTAGCAAATAAATTTTTGTATTGTTTGGTATTCTAGGTAAAAGGGCCCTTCAAATTATTCAACACATTTTTCAATTTCGATTGTCGAATCTTATTGGAGATTTGAAAATCAATTTTTTCTTATGAAAAATTTGACAGAAACTTGATCTGCATTTTCTCTCTCGTTAAAATTTTTTCTATTGTATGGTATTTTAGGTAGAAGGTCCTTTTGAATTATCAAACACAATTCTCAGTCTTGATTGCTATATTTTGGTGGGGATCTCAAACTCAATTTTTTTCTGAAAAATTTGACAAAATCTGGATCCAAATTTTTGTTTGTGGGTAACAATTTTTTTTCTGGAATCGCTACTAAAGTATAGCAATTAAAATTGAAAATTGGGTCTGATAATTTTGAGGGACCTGTAACCTGAAATAACAAACAACAAAAAAGATTTGTGAACAAAAACCGAAATTGGGATCAATTTTTTGTCAACTTTTTCAGAAAAAAATTGATTTTAAGATCCCCACTGAAATATGTCCACTAAAATTGAAAAATTTGTTTCATTATTTGATATCACGTTCAACCTAGAATACCAAAAAATAAAAAGCATTTATTAACTACAAACAAAAATTTGGATCAAGTTCTTGTCAAATTTTTCAGATAAAAATTGATTTTTAGATCCCCACTAAAATATAGCAATATAAATTCGAAAATTGTGTGTTTGATAATTTGAAGGGACATTTAACCCGAAATATCAAACAATAAACAAAATTTATTAACAGAAAAATTTAGATCAAGTTTCTGTCAAATTTTCCAGAAAAAAGTTGATTTTGAAATCACCACTAAAGTATGGCATTTAAAATTGAAAATTGTGTTTGATTTTCTTGATGCTGTGATAGTGCTGATGTGTTTGATACGAGTTGTGTTAGGAAATAGTCAAAATTATTGTTTACTGTAACTTATAGCAAATTATGTTTTTTCTGTGTGTATTGATTGCGGAAAACCTAAGCTCAGAACTGTCAATGAAATATCAACACTAAATGTGAATTTGATTTACAAGTGGGGGTCACAATTTTAAATGCGGTGCATTAGCTAACGTTATGGTATCACAATAGTTATTTTTCAATTTACTTAACAATAAACAACTTTAAATACGGATGGTAAATTTGTAAACAACTTTTCCACCAAAGCTACGCCCCTGGCCTATTTTCTAAAAAATGCGCATGCGCGAGCGTCCATGTCTGTGCGCTAAATTCGAAAAGACCCATGTTCGATATCTTTTTGAGTGCTGCTGTGGAAGCAGGGTTGCATTTTTTAAAACTATTTTGTCATGCAACAACCCCATGACCGGGATAAGATTGACTTTACTGTTATGGACTTTGGCTACCCGCAGGGATAGAAGCATCCAAAGAGTTGTCTGAATTTATGTAGAATCTCCCAATTTAGGTAAATCTTGAATTTCATGTCTGGTGGAAAAGTCACTTTGTACCGGGGCACCATCAAATGTACAATTGGGATTCCAAAAAGCAACCAAGCCACTTGGGATGCGACCAGAAGTAATTACTTAAATCATCAGCAAGTCAGGTTAGGATGAAATTGGCGGGAACATTCAAACCCGCCAGAAGTAAGAAAATGATATTTGACTGAATAAGTGACTCCAAAAGTGCTTCAAAATAATCTTAGATGTCAAGTTTCTTGATTCTTCAGACTCCAATCAGGATTTACATAAAAGTAGGAAAAATACAGGCGGAATTAGTTCTTAAAATTATGGGATCTTATTTTATGGCCAAGTCTCGAAATGCCGTGCAGCTTCCGAAATCGCAAAGTAAAATAAGGGTTTTCTATGTATTAATGTGAAGTTGATCACAATTAGGGATATCTCGAACAACAAATGAAATTTCGAAAGATAGAATAACTTTATTAGCTGGATAATCCTATAAACATTTTACAGTGTCACAATGAAAATTACCAAAAATCGCACAATTCTCACTATTCTACGAGAAAAACAATATTTCTAAGGCTGGAATTGATAACCAAAGTTGTATACTACAAAAAAATTTGTAACGGAATAGTGTGTACCCCCACCATAAATTTTCGTATGTTTCCAAAATTAATTTAAAGTTTCAGGAAATGGTAAAAACTTGAATTTTTGATACTTTCTAACAGGGCAAAGGCCCATAAAGAATTTAATATATGTGGCTGGAAGTGTATGAAAAATAGCAAAATATATTCAAATATTTTAAATATCAAAACTGTTATCATTTTCTGCAATGAAAAATTGAATCAAATATAAGATTTTTCTACCAGAAAAGATGAATTTTCAACAAAACACATGAATTTTCAACCACGTAATTGAATTTTTGACTAAAATAGATAAATTTTCAATCAAAGAGAAGAATTTTCAACTAAGATGACAAATCTTTGAAGGACAAAATGAATTTTCAAATTGAGTTCAATCTTCAGGCAATTAGTTTAATTTTCAAACCGAAAGATGAAATGTCAATAAGATCAATTTTCTACCAGGAAGGACTAATTTTAAACCAAAAGAGATTTCAGTTTTTAATAAGAAATAGTCAGATTATAATAAAAGATGAATTTGAAAAAAATGGTTAATTCCTCAACCAATACAGATTAATTTTCAACTAAACAGTTGAATATTTGACCAAAAAAGATTCGAAGAAATTTCTACCAAAAGAGATGACATTTCAAATCAAAAAGAGGAAATTCAACAAGAGAGTTGAATGTTCAACCAAGAGAAATTTTTCAGTCAAGAAAAAAAAAACAATTTCAACCAAATTTTTAAAGCTTCAAGCCAAACGTCGGATTTTCTACAAAGCAGTTGAATTTTTAATTATAAAATATGGAGTTGCCACAAAAAAGGTAATTTTCAACCGAATAGTTCAATTTTCTACCAAAATAGTTGAATTTAACCCAAAATTACGAATTTTCAATTAAACATTTGAGCTTAAAACCGAAAAGACGAATTTTTAAACAAAATAGATGTATTTTCAAATCAAAAAGGCGAAATTCAACTGAAATGATGAATCTTTAACTGAAAAAATGAAATGTTGATAACGGGTAGCCATTGGCAAAGGATTTTTAGCAAATCATGAGTCATCCAATAAAATCTCAAAAGGGAAATTATAAGATTTAAAAAAATCCCAACTCTGATTTTCTCCTTGTTAGTTTCAAGCAAATCTAATAAAAATCAAATTTTGTATCTCTCATACGTTCGAAGTTATAGCGCGATGAAAAATATCCACTTTTATGGATGTTTGGTGAAAAGTACTTTTTTTAATATCGCGTTTTTACTGCACTTTGCGTAAAAAAATGTCGTTATGATGATAAAAGTACATGAAATAACATACAAATCTGACAAGCTTTAATAATTCCTGAAATGTATCCATAAAAATCGAGGGCATCAACTCAAAGAATAAAACTCATTTTAATGGATATATTTCAGGAATTATTAAAGTTTTTCAGATTTGTATGTAATTTGATGTACATTCTGATTACTTTCTTCCACAGTGCACAGGAAATATGCTTTTTCATAGAAACTAAATCTGAATTTTTTTAAAATAGATTTTTCATATGTTAAATGCACTTCAATTTTCTGAAAAAAGTTGATTTTGGAATCCCCACTAAAATATGGCAATAAAAATTTTAAATAGCGTTTTATGATTCAAAGGGACCTTTGACATAAAATACCGAACAATACAAAAAATTGATCAAAAAACAAAAATTTAGATCAAGTTTCTGTCAAATTTTTCAGTAAAGAAAGCTTATTTTAAAATTCCCGCTAAAATATGGCAAATAAAATTGAAAATTGTGTTTGATGATTCGAAGGGACCTTTCACCTAAAATACCAAACGATAAGTAAAATCAATTAACAAAAAAAAATTTAGATCATGTTTCTGTCAAATTTTTCAGAAGAAAGTTATTTTGAAATTCCCGCTAAAGTATGGCATTTCAAATTGAAAATTGTGTTTGATTTTCTTGATGTTGTGATAGTGCTGATGTCTGCTTGATGATTTTTCATATGTTTAATGCACTTCAATTTTTCTTGTGATGATTTGAAATAGCATGCTCCAAAGTGAAGGAATATTTTTTAAAACTGATGAATACTACAATTTTTTGATAAATTTTTAGAAATTTCAATGGGTCCCGGATGTCCAAAGGTGTTCAAGCCTTAGATACTTTGTTTCGATGACAAACTACAGAGTTCAGGCTACAAAAGCCCCGCTTCAGAGTTTTTATTACGGAAATGTATATAAAAACCTGAAAATAAAAAAATAAGTTTATTCAAGAATTCTTCCAGGGATTTCTTTCTGTTTAGTCTCAAAATAATCGTGAGGCGCCGCTGAAATTATTTCAAGAGGTTGAGGTTGAGCTTGTTTATTTAACAGTAGTTATATGGATTTTTTTGTTTTAGCTTCAATGTTTGGTGAAAGTTGCAATTCTTATCCAATCCTAATGATCAAGTCCAGATTTTATTCCCGAAAAAACTTTACAATTCTGTTTCGTTGAGTTTTGTTAATTTGATTTTTATTTAAGCAAAGATTCGTTTACAAATACAATAACTGTATTATATAAAAAATCAATAAACCCCAAACGTACAATATTCTAGAGAATCCTTCAAGAAATAAAATCAGCTCATGATCATTCGGATTCGATCCAAATTTCAGCTTTCACTTAAAATTGGAGTTACAACATAAAAATCCATATAACATTTTATGAATGAACAATTTCAATCTGAACACATTTTTTTTAAAGGACGCTTAGATTTCTCCTTAAAGTTCGCAGTAATCAACATTCGATCTGTTTCCGTCGATTTTATAAATCAGTATAAAGGTTCGCTGAACTTTGCGATGAACTCCACATATAGTACTTCCTTAATCAATACATAAATAATAACTAATATTTCTGTTCAAGCTCTTAAATAGTATTACAATACATGTAGTATGTTATCGTATGAAACCAATAAAAAAGAAACAAATTATTATACACTTCACTTTCTATATATTGCCTTTATTGCTTTTAGAAGTCAACCATCCACTCCATACTCTTTTAAGACTTCCCAAAGTTTAGATTTATTCACCTTATCGAAAGCTTCCTAATCCCATACTTTTTCAACATCAGCATTCTCAATTCCGACTAAAGCAGTGTTACGACTTCCTTTTCTTATCTTCTTAACGCATTTCCAAAATAATTTCTTATTTCCTTGAGAATTGTTTTGCATTTTTTTATCTTCTTTCCCATTGATTTCATCCTTGCTTTCTTCAACTAGGGAAATTTCCATCAAATACTAAATTAAAAATTATTATATACGACTGAAGGAGAAATTAAGATTAGTGTAGTGGAAAATTCTTCGACGAACTCCTTCCTCTTACTGGGTATAGGGTATAATATCTTTATAGTTCTTTATATTGCTGAATTATTTACTTATTCGTGAAGGCTGACAGCGGAAACCATTTCACTCAAATATAACTTATTTTTGGTTAAATTAAAAGTCACCAAGATTAAGTTTCCCAAAATCAAATAAATATATTCAAGTTATACGGATGTTCCATAGGTTCACATAACTTAAAATTTAAATAAAATTTGAAATCGTTTATAACACGGAAAAATAGCTAAATTATTAAATACAACAATATTTGAAAGAATTCTAAGCGATCTTTTTTGAAGAAGTAGTTGAATATGTAATTATTTATAAATATCGAGTTATTTGAATTTTTTCTCTCGCTTTGGGTGACAATTGTATTTTCGATTCAAACTTCATTATTGATGGCTTATTTTTTTCCTAAAAATTCCAAAAAATTATATTTATGGAGGTATTAAAAATAAGCAAGCCAATTATTATTGGATAAGTTTATGAACGATTTGTTTGATATCAATTTATCTTGTACAAAACTTATAAGTTTCATTAAATCATATATGTTTTATTAAAACTGCCAAGAAAAGAATTGTAAAAAACATTTTTTATTGAACAAAATAAGTCCTCGATAGTAGAGACTAAATCAATATTACAATTGTCATCTAAAGCGAAAGAAAAACACACAATACTCTGAATAAGTAATTTTCAATAAATTATTACATATTCAACTATTAGAAAAAACACTTAGATTCTCTGTAATTTTTTTTTATACTTAACGCGGTTATTTTCTCAATATATTTTCTCGTTTATTAGAAAATAAATAAATGTTTTGATTTTTCACTACGTGAATAATATTGTATGATTCGAACCTATTACTATATCGATCATATTTATGAAACTATTCTGAGTGTAGAAATAAAGGATTATTAATTTTTAAAAGTAATGCATTTTGTAATATTTCAAATTTTCAAAATCGAAAATCTTTTATAAAATTGAAGAAGAATGGTATATTTTTGTGGGTGTAAAACTGATTCTTGAAGAATGTTGTGGTTGTTTTGTTAAAAAGTTGAACATCAAAGTAAGAGATATTTTAGAAAGAAAATTTCTCAAATAGACTAAATTTTTTCTTGTTTATCCTAAATGAGAAATTATAAAAATGAATAGCCTATATAAAAAAATGGTTTACTGATTATGTAGCGTTTGTTTGATTTAAATTTAGATTAGTAGTTTTTGAAGATTTGAATAATCATTTCTTCTTCTAAGCAAAAAATTATTTAGATTTTTCAAATTCCACAGAACTTGCAATTCTCATCTTTTTTGGCAAATACTCTTACATTGATTAGCAGTATATTGCATCTACAATTAAATTATTAGTGTATACATAATTGCAGTTCATAGGTTCATGAATACGAAAAATATTAGAAACGAATTTATATTTAAATATACACAATTATAGTATGCTGGGCGGTAATTTTTTTTTAGATTAAGTATACATCAAAGTCGATGAGAAGAAATAATGAAAGCAATATACAATGCGAACTTACCTTTCTTTATTCTCTTTTTGCTACAAAATCCAAAATGTATACGTTTTACGGCGAAATATACAAATTATCGAATTTTTTAAAAATTATCTTAAGAAAAAACCCTAATGCGGCTGAATATTAACACTATTTTGCCAGAGCGAAAAATGTCCTCGGATGCAGATTGATTCAGAACCAATCAATTCAGATTATTCCATTAAAAAAAAAAATGGTAATAATACAAATTTTAATTCTGAGGCAATATTTGAATTAAATTATTATAGGTTTCATTATGTATAACTGTAGTTTTCCTATAAATGACACCTGATGAGGGAGTTCGAATTGACTTCGAAACATGTTGGTCCGCAGTAGTATCAAAAGGACATTTTTGATTTGTGTACTTTTTAAGTGTTTCCTTTTTAGTACACAACAAATTCTCATTGGAAAGTAGCATTCATTTTGATTTCAAGAATTCTTGATATTAATAAGAAAATAGAATAATTAATTTAATTGATAAGGGTTTCATTATTCATAACTATAGTTTCCCTATAAATTACACCTGAGGAGGAAGTCTCAATTGACTTCGAAACATTTTGGTCCGCAGTAGTAATAAAAAGTCTGAGAAAAAAAAGAGTGAGACGTTGTTATGGTTGACTCGTCCTTTTTCTCCCTCTTCTTTCCTTTTGCTGTACATTTATTGTACATTCATCTTTAATGAAACCTATAATTTGCTAGCTTCGAAGTCTGTTTTTGATTTGTATACTTTTTAAGTGTTTTCTTTTCAGTACACAACAAAATCTCACTAGGAAGTAGCATTCATTTTGATCTTAAGAATTGTTGATATTAATAAGAAAATAGGAAAATTGACCAAACATTTGATAATAAATTCCCTCTTTTCATTTTCAGATAATATTTGGATTTAATGATTATAGGTTACATTATTTGTAATTGTAGCTTTCCTATAAATTACACCTGTTGAGGAAGTCTGAATTGACTTCGAAACATGTTGGTTCGCAGTAGTAATAAAAATACTGAGAAAAAAAAGAGTGAGAGGTTGGTATGTTTGACTCGTCCTTTTCTTCCCTCTTTTCTCCTTTTGCTGTACATTTATTGTACATTTATCTCTAATGAAGCATAAAAGTGGGTAGCTTCGAAGTCTATTTTTGATTTCTGTACTTTTTAAGTGCCTTCGTTGTAGTACACAACAAATTATTATTAGGAAGTAGCATTCCTTTCGATCTTAAGAATTGTTGATATTAATAAGAAAATAGGAAAATTGACCAAACAACATTTAATAACAAATTTCCTCTTTTTATTTTCGGATACTATTTGGATTTAATGATTATAGGTTACATTATTTATAATTGTAGCTTTCCTATAAATTAAACCTTATGAGGAAGTCTAAATCGACTTCGAAACATGTTGGTCCTCAGCAGAATGAAAAGGACGGAAAGAAGAAAGAGTGACAGGTTGGTATGGTTGACCTTTTCCTTGTTTTCCCTCTTTTTTCCTTTTGCTGTACATTTATTGTACATTTGTCTTTAATGAAATGAAAAAGTGGGTTGTTTCAAAGTCTATTTTTGATTTGTGTACTTTTTAAGTGTTTCCTTTTCAGTACAAAACAAATTTTTATTAGGAAGTAGCATTCATTTCGATCTTAAGAATTATTGATAATAATAAGAAAATAGGAAAATTGACCAAGCAACATTTGATAATAAATTCCCTCTTTTCATTTTTAGATAATATTTGGATTTAATGATTATAGGTTACATTATTTATAATTGTAGCTTTTCTATAAATTACACCTGATGAGGAAGTCTAAATCGACTTCGAAACATGTTGGTTGGCAGTAGTAATAAAAAGACAGAAAAAAAGAGTGGGAGGTTGGTATGGTTGACTCGTCCTTTTTCTCCCTCTTTTTTCCTTTTGCTGTACATTTATTGTACATTTATCTTTAATGAAACATAAAAGTGGGTAGTTCCGAAGTCTATTTTTGATTTGTGTACTTTTTAAGTGCTTCCTTTTTAGTACACAACAAATTCCCATTAGGAAGTAGAATTCATTTCGATCTTAAGAATTGTTGATATTAATAAGAAAATAGGCAAATTTACCAAAAAACATTTGATAATAAATTCCCTCTTTTCATTTTCAGATAATATTTGCATTTTATGATTATAGGTTACATTATTTATAATTGTACTTTTCCTATAAATTGCACCTAATGAGGAAGTCTAAATCGACTTCGAAACACATTGGTCCGCAATAGTGTAGAAAGGACGGAGGAAAGAAAGAGTGAGAGGTTGGTATGGTTGACTCCCTTTTCTTCCTCTTTTTTCCTCTTGCTGTAAATTTATTGTACATTTGTCTTTAATGAAACGTAACCGTGAGTAGTTTCGAAGTCTATTTTTGATTTGTGTACTTTCAAAGTGTTTCTTTTTCAGTACACAACAAATTCTCATCAGAAAGTAGCATTCATTTGGATCTTAATAATTCTTGATAATAATAAGAAGATAGGAAAATTATTCAATTAATATAAGTTTCATCATTCATAACTGTAGTTTTTCTATAAATTACACCTGATGAAGAAGTTTAAATTGACTTTGAAACATGTTGGTCCGCAGTAATATAAAAAGGACGGAGAAAAGGAAGAGTGAGAGGTTGGTATGGTTGAACCTTTCTTTTTCTCCCTCTTTTTTCCTTTTGCTGTACATTTATTGTACATTTATCTTTAATGAAACGTAAAAGCGGGTAATTTCGAAGTCTATTTTTGATTTGTGTACTTTCTTAGTGTTTCATGTTTAGTACACAACAAATTCTTATTAGAAAGTAGCATTCATTTCGATTTTAAGAATTGTTGATATTAATATGAAAATAGGAAAATTGACCAAACAACATTCGACGATAAAAATCCTCCTTTTCATTTTCAGATAATATTTGGTTTTAATTAATATCGGTTTCGTGATCCACAACTGTAGTTTTTCTATAAATTACACCTGAGGTAGAAGTCTAAATTAACTTCGAAACATATTGGCCTGCAGTAACATTAAAAAGACGGAGAAAAGAAAGTGTGAGAGGTTGGTATGGTTGACTCCTCCTTTTTTGCCCTCTTTTTTCCTCTTGCTGTACATTTATTGTAAATTTGTCTTCAATGAGCCGTGAAAATGAATTGTTCGAAGTCCATTTTTGATTTGTGTACTTTATAAGTGTTTCCTTATTAGTACATAACAAATTCTCATTAGAAAATAGCAATCATTTCGATCTTAAGAATTCTTGATATTATTAAGAAAATAGAAAAATTGATTTAATTAATATAGATCTCATCATTAATAACCGTAATTCTTCTATAAATTACACTTGATGGTGTAGTCTGAGTTGACTTCGAAACAAGTTGGTCCCCAGTAGTATGAAGAAGACGGAGAAAAGAAAGAGTGAGAGGTTGGTTTGGTTGACTCTTCCTTTTTATCCTTCTTTTTTGTGGTGCAATTATTGTACATTCGTCTTTGATGAGCCATTAAAGTGTGTAGTTTCGAAGTCTATTTTTGATATGTGTACTTTTTGTTTGATTCTTTTCCATCACACAAAAAATTTTCATAAGAAAGTAGATTTCATGTCGGTCTTAAAAGTTAAAGATATAAATGAGGAAACAGAAATATTGACCGCAACGTTTGATATTAAACCTCTTTTTTTATTTTCAGGTAATATTTGAAATTGATTAATCAAAGTGTCTCGTCGTCCCGAAGTTTGGGATGAGCAGTCAAATATTTTTTATAAGCTTGGCTACTTGTCCCAAATTTTCGGGACGACTAGTCCATCCCCTTTCCCAACTCCTCCAATTTTTCGGGACGATAAGACACACCCTTAATCAATATAGGTTTTATTATTTATAACTGTAGTTTTCCTTCAAAGTGCACCTGGCGGGAAAGTCTATGTTGACTTCGAAACATGGTGGTCCTCAGAAGTATAAAAAAGACGAAGAAAAGAAAGATTGAGAGGCTGGTTTGGTTGACTTTTTCTTTTTCTGTCTCTTTTTCCTTTTTGTTGTGCATTTATTGTACATTTGTCTCTAATGAGCCGTAAGACTGTCTAGTTTCGAAGTCTTTCTTTTGTTTGTGAACTTTTTAGGTGTTTTTTTGTACACACAAAATATTCATAAGAAGGCAGGTTTAATTTCGATGTTAAAAATTTTTGATATTTATGAGAGAATAGAAAAATAGACCAAACAACATATGATACTAAATTCTTCACTTTTATCTTCAGTTAATATTTGAATTTGATTAATATAGGTTTCATTATTTATAACTGTAGTTTTCCTGTAAATTTCCCCTGATCAGGAAGTCTAAACTGTTTTCGAAACATGTTGGCCCCCTGTAGTATAACAAGAACGGAGAAAAGGAAAAGTGAGAGGTTGGTATGGTTGACTTTTCCTCTTCCACCCTCTTTTTTCTTTTTGTTGTACATTTATTGTACATTTGTCTCTAATGAGCTCTAAATGTGGGTAGTTTCGAAGTCTATTTTTCACGTGTGGACTTTTTGGGTGTTCCTTCTTCAGTACACAACAATTTTTCATAAGAAAGTATATTTCATTTTCAATCTTTGAGAAATTCTTCGGATATTCCTTGACGTCTTATTCGCCATCTGTAACTGCGCTTTGGTATATTGCGCACCATACGAACAATCGCCATGCTAAAAATTTGAAATACAGTACATGAATTTCAATTTATTTTTTTTATTGAGTCAAATTTTAAACACTTCTGTATTTGAAAAGGTGCCTTTATTTTCAAGAAATTTCTAACGGTGTAACTAATGAAAAGGTTCGTACTCATTTCACGAGCCACGCTAATTTTAAGTTTTTTTCAAAAAGTTTTTATCTCTTTCTTATTTCCATCTTTGTCTCTAAATAATGCTGACACTTCTTTTGAAAATAAATTTACAGCAGGCATTCAATGAAGTCAGTCGCTTGGCCTCATTTCTACACACCTTCGAGAAAGCTGCGCTACGCTGCCTTTAATGAACTTTTCGAGCGAAATACGATTCTTGTAATCAGCACTAACCATGATTACACCCATTAAGGTGTTACGACTGTTCCCTCTAACGATTTGCAGAAATGGTTCAGAGATGGAACTTTTGAGAAAAATTTATTTTCGATTTATAATGAATTTTGTAATTAAGGATAGTCTAGTATTTTAAATTAACTAGTAAACAAACATCCGCGCTATGCGCGAGATTATGGTCCTTTTTCTTATTTCTTACCCATTTTTGAAATAAAAATGTGAGTCAAAAGTGCCGTTTGTGACCATGTTTGTTCCATCAGTAGCCATTCATAGAATATTTCCATATTTCAAGTACTAAGTTGTATTGAAAAGATATATATTATTTTTGAAAAAGTATTTTTAATTAATTAGGCATTGTAATTATGAGTTCTGAAATTTAAAATATGCCAATATTTCAGAAAATGGCTACTCACGGTTTACTGGCCACAAACCCTATAAACATAATATACAGGTAAATATTTGTTTATCTTAAAACACTTTGACCACTTTTGAATTCTTTTGAAACCTTTTAAACCTTGCAAGATTTCTTAAAATGCCTTGAAATCTTCCGAATGCTCATGAAATCATAAAATCTGTTCTAAACCCCCATGAAATCCCTTCAAATAATTTTGAGTAGTTGGAAAAACTTTAAAATTTTTTAAAATCCGTCAAATCAATTGGAAAATGTTAAAACTCCGTTTAAATCCCATTAATTTCCTTGAAATTATGTCAAATGCCTCTAACTTTTTAAAACCTGTGGAAATTACTTGAAATTTTTCGATTCTCATTGCAATTTTGTTAAATATTTCGCTATCCCTAGAAATCCTCTAAAAATCCCAGAGCTGCCACGTAGTAGCTTTTAGTCACTTCTTTCTAGTCACTTTTTAGTCGTTTTTTAAATAATAAATTCACTTTTTTCAATTAATTAAAAGAGAGAACCTAAGGGTTAATCACTATTAAATTCAGGTTTGTACCTATTTCTAAATTTTCTTGAATTCTTTTGAATTCATCCTGAATTCTTTGAAATTCCCTGAAATCCACTGAATGCAATGGATCTTTCTTGGATTTCCAATTTCGTTCAATTGACACTAAAGTTTGCTAAATTCACCTTGAATTCTTATGAATATTTTCAGATTCGTATTTACTCATTTTGCTCACTCCCACTTATCTAAATTCAATTGAAATTTTTTTTATTTTAAACATTTTTTTCCACTCACCCTGATTTCTTTTAAAATCATCTTCAATTCGTTTACATTTCATCGAATCCTCTTGAATCAAATTGAATTATTTAAAATTGTTCCAATTTCACTGCAATCAATTGAATATTTTGGATTCTTTGAATCTTAACATTTTTCCCAATTCATTTGAATTCATTTCGAATTTGCCCTGAATTCTTATTAATTTAGCCTGAATTTTAAAAAAAATTTTGGAATCCTCTTGTTTTTTTTTTAATTCTTCGTGAATTATTCTAAACTCACCTTGATTTCTCAGACATTTAGTCAAATTTGTTTGAATTCTCTTAAGTTTTCTTAATTCACTCCAAATTTAATTATTTCAATCATTTTTAAAGATATTTTCAACACATTATTGACTCGGAATTCTTATAAGTAACTCGAAATCTTGGAAAATTCTTCGAAATATTTTCAAATACTTCGACAATCCTCAAAATGTTTCAAGGAACTTTGGAATCTGAAGAAATCTTTTTAAATCCCTTGAATTCTTTTGAAACCTCATGGAAACCTCAGAAGTTTTGTAATATCCCGTGAAATATTTGAAAACTTTTGCGAAATCCTTAAAATCTCTCCAAATTCCTTGAAGTCTTCCAAAATTAGTTGAAGTCCATAAAAATCCTGTGAAAGCCTCTCATAGGCCATAAAATCTCAAAAGATTCTTGGAAATCTCTTGAGAAATTCTTGAATCATATAAAACTTTGAAAAAATCTATGAAATTCCTTGAAATATTTAAAAGTCACTTGCAATCGTTCTGGAAGTGCTGTAAAATCTCTTGAAATATTTTGAAATACTTCGATAATCCCTATTATTTTAAAAATATTTCGCAGTTCCTAAAAGTTCCTTGAAATCCATTGAAACCTTTAAAAACTTCGTCGATTCGAATACGAAACGACACGATACGAGAACGATACTTGTATTGCAATTTTACAATGAATTTATTGCAATTTTGCGTTACAATACGGTGCTCGCAATTTTAAATTACAATTTGTATTGTAAAGTATTGTAAAATCACAAACATTTTCAACAGTGTAGATATTCTGTGAAAGTCTTCGAGATCTTTTACAATTCTTTACAGTCTCTAAAAATTATTTGAAATCCTTGAAAATCTTTTCAAATCCCTTGAAATCCTTCGAAATTCCTCGAAATCTGTAGAAATCACTTGAAATTATTAATATTCCTTCAAAACATTTCGAAATACTTGAAATTTTGTGGAATACTTAGAAATCTCGCAATCGTAATTTCAAGTGAACACTCAAAATTTAAATGATCAACCCCTCGGCATTATAGAATCAACGAAAATGAACTTTTTTTATTCAATGAAATTGAGTTTTATTCTCTTATCAAAGCATATAATTTGAGATCTGTATTTGCAAGAACCATGAAATATTTAGCCGCCATAAAAATTACAAATTGAATTAACAGTCGTGAACAACCTGAAAGTTAGCAGCGAAAAATATTTTTAAATTTCAAATGTAATAAATGCAGCAATTTCAAGTTATTCAAAAGTCAATCAGTTTTCAAGAACGATGAGTGCGAGATTTTCGAGATGTTTCATTACGCCACTTTTTTAAAGATAGATATATTCTGTTTACGAGTAGTTTCACTGAGTATGACTGAACAATTGTACTGAATTCAGTGAACTGAACTGCAGAATTACAATTATTTCTCGTTTGAAATATCAAAATTTCAATTCAGAGGGATTGTTATTAAAATTTTCAAGTTGTTATTAGTGACCACTGCACAGTGGGATGGAATCGTAAAAAGCTGGCCAAAAATAAAAAAATGCTGAAAACTATTGACAAATAAGAACATGTACAAGAAATGCAAATATTATTGACTTGTGAACTTTTTGGGTGTACTTTTTCAGTACACGAAAAATTGGCATCAAAAAGGAGATTTCATTTCAATCTTTAAAAAATTTTTTTAAGAGAGACGTTAAGCAAAAATTTGGTTCAATCTGCAGGGTTTCCTATGAATACTATTGAAATTTTCTCAAATTGAGGTATTAATGAATAATGCAATTTACGAAAAGATATATATTTTCATTTATATATAGCATACAAATTGAAGTAACTCAGAAATTTTTAGAAATGTGTTATCATCTTGGATTATTACGTTTTTCTATTCGAAAAAATGGAGTAGTCTGAATAGATTGGTTCTAAATCAACCCACAAAATTTGATCTTGCACTATGATCTATTCCCTTCATTTCCCATGTTCTGTTTACACA
>JAUMHM010000005.1:6681215-6693428 GCA_032362435.1 Melikaiella ostensackeni
AGGAGTTATGATCGGTTTGTGTTGTATACTGAGGAGGGCACTAGTTTCCTGCAGTTTGGTCTCGAAGATGAGAAAAGACCATTCAATGCATATGTGACAAGGGTACTCAACAATGAATCAAAAATGAACAAGCTCATAAACTTCCCTAAATTCTCTTTTTAAAAGGTCAATTTGTAAAACCCTTGTAAATGACACTTTCAAGATTTTCACTTTCGCCTTCCTATCGAAAATTTTAAGAATCGTCGCTTGAATTTTAAAGCCTTTCCTCTTCAAAAACTGAAGAATTTGGGAAGTATATGTTTACCAAAAAAAGAAATAGTGCAGAGAAAAACTCATCGTGAATTTTTGTTGTCATTTCAGTAGTCGTGGAATCTTTCAATTGCGCAATACTTATTCCTTCCTTTGAAACAAGTCTTCAATATCTGGAAATTCGGTTTCTATAGTAAAACTTTTTTCATCAACATAATTAGAAGTTATCGCAGGAATATTAAAGATTCCTCGATTCGGGGCAAGTGGATTGACCTATAATATTAATACATTCCAATGAAGAGTAGGGAAACTATAGTCATTCATAATATTTGAAAAAATGTTTTCTCACAGTTAAACTTGTTCCATTAACATAATTGAAAGTTGATGCAAGAAAAGAGAAGACGCCTTGATGCGATATTCAAAAAATCAATAATGCTTCTACTGTGATGAAGCGATTATATGTGCTAATTAATCATAAAGAGGATGAAAGTGCTCATCAAATGAACACCACACAATTATAAATACAAACAAAGTAGAAACAGCCGAGATCGAATTCGCAGCTAGTTTGGTCTTTATTTTGGATCCGTGACTTTGTTTTTGAAAATTATGAAAATGGATATGAACTCAGAGGCCCAACGAACGTATACAAAAGAATTTACGATCAAATTAAACAATTTCTAGACTTTTGACCAGCTTTTTCGGATTCTGTTTCACTCTACGCTGCTAAGGTGGATATATGTTTGTTATTGGCTAGTTGGTTGAGATTTTTATTAATTGTTTTGTTTTGTTATTGACTCTCCTTTCCAGCTTTCATTGACTCATTTAAGGGATTGTTACCAGGTTTCTATTATCCTTTGCTAGTGATCAATATTTTCATTCTTGACTGTCTCTAAGGGTGGTAATTGAATGCTGTTGAAAGTTGTTATTAGGCGTTGCAAAATCTTTTTTTGTCCGTTGTATAAAATCAATCAAAATACATATTTAAAAATAAAGACACTAGAATGATTTAAATTTACGAGAAATGTTAACTGAAAATAGAAACTTGCACTTTAATCAGGAAGGAACGTCAGTCGGCAGTAGATCTGGAGGCTATTGGTCAGTCGCTGAACTGGAAATGATGAGTTCAACGCGCCAAAATCTGCTTCACTTGCCTCTGTCCTTCACACTATGAGACGTGCGACCATCTGGTTTTCTGATCGAATTCGCTCATTCTTATTGAGTACTGAATTGCTGATTTACCTGTACAACTAATAAATGAATTTTTGTGTGCGCAAAGTTACTTTTTCCGCCCGAAGACAAAGCGGGCGCTTCACATGCCCTAAAAGGCAAACTTCAGATACAGGTCGTGGACAAAAAATATCATGTGTACGAAGGGCGTGAAGTTCTATTGCAGAAATACAAAGGATTTCCTAATTCGAGACGAATTGGCTGACCTGTTATATTAATACTTTTTATTGAAGGGTAGAGAACTAATGGTCACTTATTATATTAGATAAATCTGTCTCTTATTTATTTATTTTTTGAACAAGTTTATTTATTCTTTAAACCAATCCAAAACTTGAATACGAGATAGCCAATCATCACCATAAACTTCTTTCAATGAACTGTACGTTTCTGTAGCGGATTTTCCAAGTTTCATAAGGAACTTCACGTTGACGCGCTGTTCTACTTTCACATTCAACATAATTTCAGTGGAGCTCAGGTAGACGATCAACTTCAAACAAAGGTTTTTGTCGTACTGAGGGTCGTACAACCACACCTCGTATACTATTTTGTCCTTCCAAACGTTTAGGCCCTCTTTGGAAAAAGCCGATTGTTCTGTTTGAAATGATATTCACACAACGAAACACAAAATTATTGTAGATAGATATATTTCGATACAAAAGACATAACTTTCATACAGATTTTTCAAATGAACTTTTAATGATATTTTTCTCTCATTTTGTGCATTTGTATCAGATCTTTCAAATTGAAACCTTTAATAGTACATTGAAAATGCAATTAAATTGCACATCTACTGAATTCATTGAGCCTTCGGTGCTGAAGTCTCTTCTTTGTAAAAGAGTTTCATTATTTTCTCTCGGTGGTCTCGTATAATTGTTGCGTTCTCTTGTGTTCGAAGTCTGGGTAATCTCGATTTCCATGTATACTCTATCGTTTTGAATTTATAATTTCTGCTCTTGGGAATCATCTCTTCGCAATGGAAGGACGGCAATAATGATGAATATGTTAAGTCATTTACGAGAATTCTGAAGCCAAGAGGAGATGCACATATATTGTCAGATAAGTAAGAAATTCATGAATTTTCACATGGAGAGGCATTTATGGCCTCATTCTTATGAAATATTATTGCATATAATCCATTATGTAATATAATATAATAATATAAGAATAATAATTATACAATTTATATAATTAACTATAATAATTTACGACTCCATTTATTCATTTACTATATTCACTTCGTTCACATTGAAGCTCCCTTGTCTTCACTCGTTAATCTTATGTTTCTGTCTCTTTTTTTCTGTTTGTTTGATATTTGGTATAATGATTCTGGAAAACCATAAATTATATAGAAGGATTTTTATTTGAATACAAATTTTCACATATTTCGTATCACATCTTTTGATGTAGAGTAGATAGTAAATAATATAAAACATAATGCATAAGGAGACGGTAAAAATCACAAGTAATTGAAAAAAAATTGTATAAAATTTACTTGAGTGATTATTGAATAATTTCTTACATTACTCTTTTTATCCCAAGTTTTAACTTTTGATTCGATTTGAATTTTTATCAAAAGATAACCCAACAGTACAAAACCAATGACAGGGTTACTTAAACATTAGTATTTGCAGAAGTGACTTATAGTAGATCCTTATTTTGTATAACTCTTTTGCTTTCCGTAGGAAATATCTGGCTCTAACGCTGAACGCTTGATGTGATATATCCTACAGGTACACGTCGAAAAATGACGTTTTTCACAAACTTCTCCAATTTTCATGAAAAATTTTAAATATATATATAATGCTTTATTCGAGCCACGAGGAAAAGTTTCCATTTATATATTTTTATTTGAAAATACTTCTTCAATCCAGAGATGCATTAAAATACTCTTATATTTTCATACATAAGTAAAAAACAAGTACTTAATCGCAATAAAATTCATGATTTTTATGATTTTTTTATGTCACCCTCCTATACTGCTTTGTGTTTTCAGATAAAAAATTATCGCACATAACAAGATCTTAAAATTATTTGCATTTTCGCTGTACCTTGAAAATAGATAGCTATATACCAACTCAATAAAACTTAACCTCTTCATTAATATTTCCTGTTCCTCTCCTAAACTGTTTTTTTTCTCAAATAATAAATTATTTTTTATAGCAAGATCTTAAAAATATTTCTATTTGCTCCAAAACTTGAAAGTAGAAAACTACACACTAATGTTCAATAAAGTATGAACTTTTAATTTATATTTCATATTTTATCTTGAATCGTTTTGTTTTTTTAGGTAATAAATTATTAGTCATAGCGAAATCTCAAAACTATTTGCATGTGCGTTAAAGCCAAAAAGTAGAAAACAACGCACTAAATCGCAGCAAAGTTTGAGTTTTTATTCATATTTTATGTTTATATCGTCAAATGTTTTTTTCAGATAAAAAATTATTTTAGACAGCAATATCTTAAAATTATGTACCCTTGCATCCGGACTGTTCTCATTTCCGAAACATTTAGTTTATTGTGCAACATCGATATTTCACGCACCCATTTTTAGTCAATATCTTTTTTTGAAAAAAAATTCTCTCTGAATCCAGTTTTCAAGATGACCGCCAAAGTGGCAATCGCTATCTCACTAAGTAACTATTTATATGAAAAAATACATAATTAAATTGCTATGAGGGGTTTTTACCAATTCTGCTCTTGTGAAGAGTTCTCTTTATTACGTACGCTGAAGATTATTCAATGAGAAATCATTGAAAATGAATTCAATTATAGACGATATACTGTATATTGTTTCAAATTCATTTATTTAAATTATTTATTGATTTTTTCCAAATTATTTTTCAAATTATTTATTGATTATATTTCTACTGCTACTAATGTCATAACCTCAATTACTTTGTAAGGTGAAAACTAATGAAATAAATATATGTGTTTTTTATTTTTAAAGTCATTTCAACTTTATTTTCGGGCACCTTCGTCAAAAGCAACAAATCAGCTCCTGTACCGGTAAGTTATCTAAGATGAAAAAAATTATTTCAGCTCACAGAAAAGAAATCTGTTCATTTTATAGGGGTCCTATTTCAAAATAGTTACGGCATAGCTTTTCATGTAGAGCATACTATATTTTCTCTAATCTTCACAGATTTTTAGGTGTCTTATTGATTTAAGAATATATTCTGTGAATCTCACAGAATTTCCCTGTAAATCTTATATAAAATTCCTCAAATCTCACAGGATTTTCCATATACACTACAGAAAAATGCATGCTGTCACCATTCCGTGAGATTAGGGGACTCTTTTTTCTCCGTCTAGTTCCTACATTATATATAATATACAAGATTTCCTAATTCTCTATATTTAGACTGTTAACAGTTTTCATCATCAAACTAATCAAAATGAAATTATTATAAAAAATAAACTGAAATATATTTAAAAGTGTTTTGCTTATAATAAAATTACTCGCTCACTAAAAGTGCTGCGGTTTCTTTTGACAGTGCGTAACAATATAATTTAACAAAAACTTCAATTATATGAAATCTGTGTGCTATAAGGCTGGTTTTCGGTATTGAAATAGAACCAACAAAGAAATAGTCTCACTTCAATTTTATGCATGTTGAACAACACTTTATTAATACTTTCTGGCCTTGAACCAAGATCGGAGTGCGAATCAAATATCATGTTGGTTTTTTGACTCTTCTGAGCATGAATGTCATGAACTTCGAAGTTATTTTAGAACAGAACAATAAGGCTTTACAGTGATCAAACTATAAAGAATTTTTTGCTAACTGAAATTATATGTCTTTTAGAAGCCTGTCCAAACATTATATGGGTGTCACCTTTCAAAATGCCCTGTAAGTAAACAAAATATTACACGGCTTTTTTCACATCAGAAAACGATTGGGTTTCCTGAAAATTGTGATCGAAAGAAAATATATTTTTAGCTCCATGGAAATCCTTGTCTTTGTATAACTGATGGTAAAACCTTTAAGAAAGTGAGTGCAGAGGAATTGCCATGCTTCAAAGGTTGCATGACAGTCCGTAAGTTGTGTAGAAAGACATTTTCTTCTTTTCTGTTTATTAATGTTTCAAGTTTCTTCGAATATCGCTTTTCACAAACTGTTTACATTCAACAGATTAAAATTTGGAATTAATCCACCTTGAATGCTTTTGAAATGAAATTGTTTAATTGTAACCGATTCAATGCGAAATATTTCTATTATGAAAATTGATTTACATTTCATAGATCACATACCTGTATACTATTTTCTTCAAAGCATCAGATTTTTAAATAAATATAATTATTTGCATTATAATGAATTTTTATAACTATTTCAGCTACCCGTCAAGTTCCTTTTACTTCAAAATGCAATTAATATTTCAAATCGGAGGTTCTGAATACAAATTTTGGAACAGTCGGATACATATGTCAGGAAGTTTAGAATAACAAGGAAACCCATTTCTATCCCCTGCACTGCAGTAAAATAAAATTGTTGTACTTCATCGAACTGTAAATTACGTCGCTTGACGACATTTTTACACTTTTCAACAAGAAATAAATGTATGAAAATGTAATTTAGCACGTAATAAACACTCAAGTATAATAATTTTTAATGTTTCATAATTTTACTTGCTTATATTTCAGATTATAATTAGATTTAAATCAACCACTTATGTTTTTACTAATCAGTTTAATCCAGAATTTTGAACAATGACAAGAAATTTTCTCTGATATGTAAAAATGTGTCAAAGTATTAGAGTTATGTTACAATGGGCGGAGTGAGGGTGCTCAAATGGATCAAATCCTTTAAGCCGAACAAAAAAAAACGTAGAAGCTTGGCGATCCGAAAAAAGTACAAAAAATCTCCCTATGGGGCAACGTATCATATTGAATATTTGTGAGGGAAGTTACTTGAGCTGACCTTTTTAAATTCAAATTAGTGACATTTCACTAATTACTACTGAGATTATGCTAATTGACTTACAAAAAGAGTAAGCTAATACACATTCAAGTAGAAAATTACTAATTTGATTAGTCGAAGTGTTTACTAATTCGATAGCCGCGAACTATTAATTCTTTGAAGAAAATATATAAGTTAATTCGCAGTCTTTTGAAAGAACCTAAGATCATTGAAAATCCTTTCTAATTCTTTGAAATGCTTAGAAATCATTTGAAATGACTTTCAGTTGATATATAACACTAGTTTACACGAAAAATGTACCAGGAGGAAAAAGGGGTCTTCAGACTAATTGTGAGTCGCTGAAAAATAAAATGACATTCATTTCTTTCTCCAAAGAAGCGTCATCGAGACATTTGCAAAAAAAACGTATTTTTTGGCCCTTTTTTCAGTTACTGGCATACATATTGATGACGGTTGATCCAATTAACATAAACTGTGTTCCGTTTGAAAGGTATGATCTTCCACTTTCCGAATACATACTGTCTTCGTCGATAGGATACAATTTTTTTGGTTAACAGGCGATGAAAGTAAAAAAAGTGGATTTTCCGACCTTATTTTAAAATTACTCACTTTCAGTTGTTCCACTTTTTCAAATTTCATTGCCTATAACTCAATAAATTTTAATCCGATTGACACAAACTGTATATCGTCGGAAAGAAGAAGAGCATACCTCTCGTATGATATACAGGTCATGTTAGTTGGATCAACCTTTCTCGAGATTTCTACCAGTAACTGAAAAGAGAGCCACAAAACACGATTTTTTGCAAATATCTCGAAAACGCTTCCTTGGAAAAATGAACGAGTGCCATTTTCTTTTTCAGCAACCCAAAGTTAGTCTGGAAGACACTTTTTCTCCCAGGTGTACGCGATGAACCAAAAATTTGTGAACTAGTCACTTCATTGAATCCCATGAAATTATTTAAAATTCTGCCGAATGTCCTGAAATCTATGGAAATTTTTCTAAATCCATTTAATTCTTCTGAAATTGATTGAATCAGTTCAAACTCATTGAAATCTCTTGATATCTCATGAAATCCCGTGAGACAAAAAATTGATGGAAAGGTTTAAATTTCATTTATGACCATGGTCTGGAATAGACCCATTGTTAAATTGCCGTTCTTGTGATTAAAGTACAATTTTATTTTATTAGATTACTTCTTAGTTCATTCTAGTCACGAGTTAGATGTGATCTGCTTGTATTGAAAATTCAGCATAAAAATCCATAAAATTGTGAGAAATGGCGATATGGAAAAACAAAAATTATGCAGATGACTATGCATACACGCATACTCAAAGTCCGCTGTAAAACCGACAAGAACAACAAAATCTTATCAGAAAAAAATAAACTTAAGTGCTGTTGTTTTTCACCTGTTTTTGATTTTTTTCTGTTTTTAGTTAAAAGAAGGAAATGGATTTTGTCCCTGAATAATCGGTTTTAACTGAGTTTCTTTCATGCATTTTTTCCCAAGCTTAGATACGGGAATCTTTAGATTTTAATTAAAAAAGCTCATTTTCTCTTTTGAGGAATACTCTAGGATTCTATAAAATACGAGTTTGCAGTTAATTCTGCATCTATTGATATAAGCATCCAGCCAATGATAACAGAAGTCGTTAATATGAACTAGGAGCTCATATTTCAATTCACATAATTTTATAAATCGATGAATGAGGTTACTTATTTTGGACGAAATCATAACTTAAAACTACTTTTTTCCATTATAAATTGTCTGTGGCTAGGTGAACCGAAATTTCGGTACTTATAGCCAGATTTCTTAGGTACCTAAAAATAACAAATAACTGACAAAATATCTGAAATAACGAATTTTAGATGAATTTGGATGAATTGGTTGAATATTGTAGGCTACAGGTGGACTGAAATGCTAAAAATGATACCTTTTTCATGTTTTCTGAATCTGCTACGTCCTTTTTCTAAAAAAATGAACAATGTGTATGCACAGAAGTTACTTTTTAGAAATTTTTTATTGATTTTAAAAGGTTTCATGCGAACCGATAAAAAGTTGACTGAGATATACATAAGAGGGGCTAAGTGCATGCATATTTCGAGATAAGATATTCGCGGTTTTTAACTGGCGGGGACTCAATACTGCGAATCTTGATAGGAATGCTTTAATTTTTGAACTCGTTTTTAAATGAAGTTTGGAAGTGTTCAAATTTTCAATGCTTCCAGTTTGAATTCATTAATTTTGAAAGCTCCCATTCAAGAAGCATATAATTTTCAACATTTTCAGAATAATTAAACTTTAGGAGTTCACAATATTTTAAATTCTTCAATTTTGAGCGGTGAAAATGAGAGTGATTTTTTTAGGGACAGAAATCACATTTCCAGTAAAAAAATCTATCCATTCGCTTCAAGTATCACTTGATACTACATCATATGACATTCAGTAATAATATTTTTCATTTTCAAAATTTCTATGATTCCAATTTAAAGTTATGGTTTGAATGCGAAATTCTAAGATAGTTTAATATTATAAGTAATATTATCATATTATAATTTATAATAGACATTTTTTTATTTTCAATGTTTCTCATTTGAAATTACTCTATTCCAAACGTTTTTTTTAATAATGATTCAATTCTAAAAGCTTATAATTGAAAAATTTTTCCTTTCGAACGATAAAAATGACGATCAATCAATCATAAAAATTTGTCTAATCAATTTTAATGTTAAAATATAAGTTTTATGTAATAACAATTTAAAATTCTACAATTTCAATTTGTTGAATTTCAGTCACTTTGAATTGAAAATTATTTATATTCAAGAGTTTGCAATTTTGAATTAATCAGTCTTATAGGCTTTCAATTAGAAGCAAATACAATTTCGATTCCTCTGAATTTCAAATAATGAGTCTGAATTTCAAAATAATGAGTGTTTTTGAAATTATTTTTAATATACTTTTATATGAAATTTTCATAATTTCTATACAAGTGGGAAAATGAAAAGGGGTTTTCGATTCTATTAAATATCTCCCCTTTCCCATTCCCTATTTTTATCCTTCCTTAACTTGTATAGGCGGAGCATCTTTCGTATTTAAAGTTTCCGAACGATTTTCTTTGAACAATAGTAACAAATTTATAGTGAATTTGTTTTTAAAAGAAATAATAAGTACGATTACGCAAACGCAGGACGGCACTGGACCACGGCGAATTATACGAGTATAACAAAAATTGAAGCCGGTAGTGATTCGGTTGAAAGTTATTCCTATTTTATGTATATTTTATTATTTATTATTTTTCTTAAAAGTTAGCAGTTGAACTCAAAGGATTAGGAAAATTATGTATTCGAAGCAATGAGATTATAAAAGCGCATTTTTTCGGGAAGACTAATCAAAGGTGTGAAAAATGCTGGTCATCCCGAAATTCGTGACGACTAGACGTAACCAAAAGAATAATATTTTTTCATTATGAAAAAGTAAATACAATACTATCGAAAGCTAGCATGGTTAAAACACTAAACTGACCTAACAGAGACCAAAAATATTCACAATTTTTGGTTTCCTAAAAATGATAATTGAAAAAAGGATTCCGTTCCCAGGAAATTGTTTTACATCTTGGTTATAAGTTGTATTAAAAATTTATTGAATATACATAACGGGCAGAATTTAGAAGGAATTTCCAAGACATTTTAGAATATTCCTAAGGATTTCAAAGAATTTTTAGGTGTTTAAGAATATTTCAACGGTTTCTATGGGATTCCCATATAGTACATCTTATAAGATTTCCAACTGAATTTTCCAACTAATTTGTTTACTTGCTGAGTTATATTTGAAAATTGCAACTCAGATACTGCTTATCATTCAGATATTAGAGATTGTTTCTTAGAAATTCGTTAATCTCTAGTTTCGAATATGTAAAACCTAATTGCACAAGAAAGGCAATTATGGGTTCTGTCGCAGTGCAAAAGTCCCAAATAGCTACATAAGAACTACAAATAACAATTCTTAAAATTCATTACACTTTTGCAAACGTTCTTCCATAAATTACAGGTATTGATAATTACTTCGATTTTATTTTCTGTAATTTTTTTGCTGTAATTAGTGGTAAATTAAAAATGTATAACTTATGAATACTCAATCGTTAGTAAAAATAATTTTTCAAATCTTATTTCACGATGCATCGTGAACTAATGCAAAGTTATGAAAAATCTTATGCATAATGGTACAAGTCATTAAGCCTAAAAAAATTTGAGAATGCCACCTTCATCCTGCTCTTATAAACTTGATTAAATGATTTTCTTTACGACCCCTCCCACCACCCTCAAAGAAAAAACAAAAGGCTTTACATGATTTTTGTACAGCCTTCATTAAGAGTGTTACGGAAAAACGTTACTTATATACATAAAAATTGAGAAAGAACATGTACCATGTTCTACTCCAAACATTTTCAATTTGTGTAATTAAGATTATGACTTAACTTCGGAAATTGAATAAGGTTTATGAATTTACAATATTTTGCGTGCACAGGGTTTTACAAAAAGATTTCTTTGGTAAAGTAAATGTTGTCGTTGGATACCGTTTTTTTAGTCGCGCGCTGTAGTCCGAGCTTCTCGCTTAGCTAGACTTTGAGAATTGAAAAAATATACTATAATAATAGGAAATTTTAGGGCCGTTTGCGAGCGCTTAATAAGCCCTTTATTTCTAAGAAATCCAAAAATCGATCATGGGAACAGTTTTGAAGTTATGGGTATGGCGGAGCTAGCTTTATGTAAACTCAGCGCGCAAGCTATTTTTTATTAAGAATTGCAGAGCAAAAAATTTGGGCCTTATGGTTTTTTTCAGGCATTTATGAGCCCTCAATTTTTTGCAGGAACGGAACAGGACCCAAAAACAACTTGAAGATGATAATTTGATTTAACGAAGTGTCTCATTGTTCCGAAATTTTTTAAGAATAGACAAATGCTTCTCATAGGTTTGGCTAGTTGTCTCGAACTTTCTGAATAACTAGTTCACCGCCTTTTCCATAATATTTATTAAATGAAATTGATGTAAAAATTGATTATTGTGTTAAAAATGGGCTGTATGAACGTTTTCGGTGCAACGTAAAATACTTAACGATTTAAGGTTTTAAAAATGCAAAAAATTTATGACATTGTTCTTACAACATTTCAAATCTCTGCAGATATGGTGAGCTTGATAATTTGAAGAATCGCTGCTTTGGTGTTTTGAGGGTATATTCAATAAAATCGAGTAAACAATACAGACTATGTAACTCTAAAAAATTATGCGAATTAGAAAATATTTGTATACTTTTCCGGCATTTCCTTAATGTTATTATTATATTTATTTTGTGGATGCGTATACGGTTTCGACGTACGACGTTCCAAAAATGTAAGGCATTTATGAAATTGTTTTCAAGAAATTCCCAATCTCTGCGGAAGCCATGAGTTTGATTATTTTGAGAAACGCTGCGTGGAATACTGGGTATGTTTCCAATAAAACGTAGTATACAATAAAACTATATATGCCTCTAAATAATGTATGCGAACTAGAATGTAGTTCTTAATCTCTTCCGGCGTTGCTAAGAATTTTTTGAATATTTTTATTAAATTCACATTATAGATATATATAAGGTTCCAACGTACGAAGCTTCAAATATATCAAAAAAAAAAACTATGGACTTGTTTCCAAAAAATTCCCAATCCCTACCGACGAGGAGAGCAAAATCTTATCAGAAAGGAATAAACTTGGCTGCTGTTGTTTTCACCTGCTGTTGACTCCTTTTTTCTATTTGTGGTTAAGAGATAAAAATGGATCTTATG
>JAUMHM010000005.1:6702959-6740139 GCA_032362435.1 Melikaiella ostensackeni
TATGATCCTGTTAAAAATAACATTCATTCACTTTTCTTCCTCACACAGTTTCGTCAATTTTTTGTAGGAAGTGTTTTCAAAATAAAAATGAGAAGGTTTATGTAAAATTTAACCAAAATTTACATTTATATCAAATTAGTAAATTTTTTTTAACAACAAATAAATCGTCCAGCGACGTCCACAAGGTCGTAAGCCACAAAAGGACAATGATTTCACTATAGAGACCAAGAAGTAATATTAGAATTAGGTTTTCACAAGATTATTCTTTTCAACAAAAATACCTAGTGACTTTTGTGAGCAAAACTTGATTTTAATAAATTGAGCAAGTCACAACCTATGCTCAAAAAATTAATTGCAGTCTGATGTTTTAAAATTTTGTGGTCTTACGGCCTTATGAAACTAGCTGAGCCAAATATTTCATCAATATTTAAGGAATTAACTTTAGAATAAATAAAAATTCAAATTCTTCTTCAATATAAATTTTTTTTTCAAAATCCTAAGAATTTCGAAATATTTCGTGGTGCATAAAAGTGTAAAATAAGTTTCTGAAATAAATTATACGTAATACAGAACTTTTTATTAATTTAAATAATGAAAAATTCTTGTAGTTGTCTATCCAGAATGTTTGAAGAAAAGGAAAACGACCAAATTACGCAGGAGAGAAAGTCCAAAGACAAAGAAAACGATGGACCTGTGATAAAGAAGAAAATAATCCATAAATACTCAGATAATTATGTTTGAAAAGCTTCACAGGACATCAGAAGCAATAATTGTTCTCCCAGAGGAGCGAGCTTTGAAACAAATATCCCTGAAAGTACTTTCTGGGATATTCTTCATGGTTGCGTCAGCGAAAATAGTCGACGAATAGGACCTGAACCTATTCTGACAATAGAAGAAGAAAATGAGTTGGTTGACTGGTGTATAAAACTGGCTGGTTAAAGAACTTTTTTAAGAGACATTCCGAGATCGCTGTAAAGACTGCTGAGGGTATAAGTAAAGGACAAGCTGTAGTAACAGAGGAATCTATTGAGAAATGGTTTAGCAAGTTAGTGGATTTGATATGTACATACTAATAATCTTGAAGACATTTTTGAAGACAGAGATCGTGTGTTGAATGGTGACGAAATCTGTTTCATCCTCTTTCCTGAAACAGTAAAAGTTATATGGTAGGTCTAAAGGGGTGTAGAAACGTGTACTAAATTTGAAAAAAAAAGAAAAAAAAACTATTACAGTTCTTTCATTTTCACTGCAAGTCCAATGATTGTCTATCCGCATGTCCGTCCACCCGCTGATGTGATCAAAAGCATGCCACCAGGCTGGATTCTGGGCCGCTCCGATAGCGGTTGGCTGAACGCTGACGTCTTTTATGAATGCAACAAATTCTGCGATAAGAATAGTATTATTTTATACTGTTTACCTCGAAGGACAACTCACATTCTTCATCCCGCAGACGTGAGCCTTTCCAAGTCCTTCAAAATGTTTTGGCAGGAAATAGTAAGGAAACGACAAAATGTGCTGCAGAAGATTACTAATGTTCTTACTAAATGAACGCTTGCTCCTCTGGTCGCGAAATTTCGCAGAAAGAATTAGTTCCACAATCAATCATCAATGGATTTGGTTTCTGTGGATAATGCCTTTCGGACCCAGCAGATATGAACTATTCAAAATGTGTCCAATACTATCTAGAAAGCATACAGAAGCCTACACCTCAAGTTAATTCACATTCCACATCGTATGAATTCAATAAATTGGAATAGAGTGTCATGAAAATAGCACCAAGTTTTTTTCTATAGCGATGTAGATGTTGACATTGTACTTGAAGAAATTTAAGAGGCGATTACTGAAGAGAACTTGCCTTGTGCAATAAGATGTCAATAATATTAAGTGGCTTTTTATTACTTATAAGTCATTTTACGTACTTTTTCACAGACCCAATTTCAACCAGAGAGATTTTCAATCAAGATCTACAAGACACAAGTATTGTAGTCGATCAACAAGTGTTTGCAGAACAACAAGACCTACGTTTGAATGATATTCTTAATGCTCAACTTGGTACGTTTAACTTAAAAAATATTTTTGGAATTACTATTATGAATACAGTTCGTTTAATTAATTTATAACTTCAAGAAGATTGTGTATCTATGTTCAAGTGTATGATCATGCGATTGATAGTGCTGATTTAGTGCTTGAATCGAATCCTTCTATCAATAATAGCTGCTCTCGGGGAATTTCGATTTTGGAACTTGATTCAAATTCGCTCAATCGAGCGCTCAGTGACAGAACCGATTCTGCAAATTCTGTTGAAAGAATTAGAAAGCCATAATCTGACTTGGAATTCTTTTAATATTTCAGTTTAATACCACTACTATCACATTAATTTCAATACTTTTTTAGCAGAGAATCTAAAAGCAAGAAGTCAATTGAATGACAGTTGTAAGAAAATAAATATTTATGCATACACACTTCATTTATGAATTTCACCTGAATTTCCCTTACACCTAATACTTGACTATTCCTGTTAACTTTTTTATATTTTATTTTTTATCCGTGATTATTTTCAATTTTTAAGGACTGATTTTGCAGTCGAAAAGATTTCAATACAATTTGAAACATTCGTATAGAGTAAAACTAACATAAGAAATTCAGCGAAAGTTAGGCAATGATAAGTTAAAGAGTAGTCAGTAAAATTAATTCAATTTCATGATAAAACCATTTCTGCTAAATTATTTTCACTTATAGTATTTTACAGTGGCGCTTTAACAGATTAATTCTTTTTTAGTGAAAAACTTCGAAACCTGAAAGTACTGTCCGATTATTAGACACATGCTGTCTGACCTATAAAAATCTAGTCCGACCACTAGTGTTTCCTCACGCTTTTCCGAAATACTTTTCATTTCTTCTAAAATCCACTTTGACCTAGAAATTAAGGGCGATAATAACTTCACCACAACGCAGAGTCCAAAAACGCGAACCTTTGTCAGGAAAAATGAACAAATAAAATTCTACAACAATTCAAATACGAGAGTAACGCTATTTGTTCGACCACTGGTACATTAACCCTATATAAGTTGTTATTAATTTAGTATAACGATTTTATTTATTTCTATTCAATATTTTCTTCACATAACCTGAACTTACCTCTACTGAAAGTGTGAAAATCTATACATATAATCGAAATATTAATCTCATTAGACATACAAGCGTTAACATTTTTATTAAAAATAGTGTCATAACTTTTTCCCCTCCTCCCCACGTCTTTCAGCTATCATTATTCAACTTTTATAAGTAAAGGGTGGGCCAACACATGTTAGCTGAACGAGATCCGCGGAAGAAGAGAAGGACCTAGTCGAACTGAATTTATCACGTGACTCTGAGTTAAAACACGCGAAACAGTATCATTTTTTGAATGTGTCATTATCTATTATTCGTAACCATACTGACTATGATATATATATATATATATATATATCACAAAAGAATTCGGTGTCTGGCCTTTTATTAATATTGTTAACATTTCTAACTATATGAAACATTTCTTTGAAGTTTTGTTTTCTGTAGTTTTCTTCGGTACTGAGAATTCCAGTTTCTAAGAAAATGGATTTATGATTATCATGATGTGAATGTATTGCAAGAGCTGTTTTTCTTATGTCTTTTTTAGGATCATTGATATTGTAACCAGCGGGTTACAGCTCGGAGCCTTCAGTTAGGCAAAACCGCATACTCCTATGATGATGCCCCGAAGAGTTGCATCACATAGGAGCCAAAGTAGAGCGCAGACTCCGCAGCCTCCCACTATAGCAAGCTCGCGTATAGTGGGGGGCGAAAATGTAGCGCGTCTCATAGAACTAGACGCGCGGCCCAAAACGGCCAGTTAGGATCTTACAAGCGAAGTGCTTTTATAGTGGAGAGCACCTTGGGGGTAGCAGGAAGATTTATTTCCCTTTCTAGTCCCATACATCTCTCTGAAGTGGGAAAAATTAGAGTCTCAGGACTAAAATCCTAACACTATAATCTTCTTCCGAAAACGGAAACTTTCTTTAAGAGTGGACGGAAATCTATTTCCCAATCTAGTCTTCAAAAGGCTCAGCTTACTTTAATAGAATCGATGCTTTTTCGCCACGAGCTTCCAACCATATCGAATCCTCAAAGCGATTTTTGATTGACATGTAAAATTTTATGATTTAGATTAAATTTGTGGTCATTGCCAACTAATTTGAGATATTTCAATTCCGACAAATTGCATCATCTTCAACTGACGAGCAGAGCAAGGTTCACCTTGTCGCCTGGTCTAAGAAATCAGATTTCACAATTTACAAGCTGCCAATCTAACTTTAGTCCCTTATAAGCAGACGGAAGTTCACTTCTCCACCTGGTTAAGAAAGAGGTTAATTCCAAATGCCAGAGAGAAGAATATTTTTTTCTTTTGAAAGAGGTTTTGAACCATAAGTACAATTCTCAGAGAGGAATAGATACTTAGCGCGGTGGAAACCGGTTTTGAGGATTTTCTATCTTCCTTTTTCCGTTGTTTTTCCTTATCTATTATAGAGAGAGAGAGTAATTACCTACATGTAGAGGGAGCGCGCCTCGACTCAGGTCCCTCAAAAATTGTCTTTGCGTACCATTCAGGTGTTTCCTCAGTCCTGACAAATTTATGATCAGGCTATAATATTTAGAATATATACTTATTTAAGGCCAGTGTCCTAAAGGGTTAATTTACATTCCTGAATTATGATTGAAATTATATTGTATTGAATGAAATCATAATTATTGAGTTTATGGTGCAAGAATTTCTCACCGAAGGACTCTTTGCTTTGCAAGAGCCTAACCTGAAGGTGATACTAGATGACTAAATAGATTCAAATTTACAAAATAATGCCTTCTATGATCATTGACTCCAGCAGGCTCTTTTGTAAATGAAAGAAATCACCCAGTATATGAAATCGCTGGAATAAGAGACTAAATAAAATAAGAAAATCTCATGGAGAATAAGAAGATCTATATAAATGAAATAGAATCGTTGCACAAGTGTTGTATCAACCTTAGAGTTTGAATTGAAAAAAAAAATAAGAGAAAAAAAAATATTTCTATTTTGGGACTTAACTAGCATTTTAACAGGTTATATGATTATACTGAGAGATTAGATATTCTTGCCTGCTAAACACAATTGCGAAAGAATAGATGCCAGGGAGCTATTTGTAAAATTAATTAGTGCAGGTATCATTAAATAGGCTTCATACCTTGTAATTGGAATCCTATTCTTTCTCTCATGCGAGACCCATCTTTGATGATCATTTATTTAATAATTAATTGGAGTTAATAAAAAATCAGGAAATCAACTTCATTTCAGTTAACCTCAAGAAAGACGGGTTACAATTTTTTGTCTAATCCTGACTCTAATATATCCACTAGTTTGACCAATTTAAAAACATCCGCCTTCACATGAAATATAGTAGATGATATGTCTTTTGCTCGAATTGAGTAGGATCTTTGTTCTTGGAGAAAAATGTTAGAAGGATCCTTTTAGTATGTAAAGACTACTCTTACAGGTTATTGACTATATTATATTTTATAAGCTTTAGAGAGTTCATTTACATAGGGTAGGACGACTGTATTTCCAATTTTAACTGGTTCATTATTATTCTTATTATTGTTATTACTATTAACTTGAGAGTTATTTGCTCTATTTTTGAGTGTTTGTATTCTACTTCTAGTGAATTTTTCTTTGCTTCTTTAATGATAATTATTATCTCTCAGTCGATCATGAACAATATTCAAGTGCTTCTTGTGGAAACTACTGTCTAATAAGCTGATAACTCTGTCCGTTAAGGTGGTAATAATCGAAATTTTACCTTTGAATGCAATATGAGAATGAAAATCGACATAACTCCGAGAACTAGTCTATTTTCTACACCAATCAGTGGTATCTATACCAACCAGTACATATAACAGCAATATCTGAAAAGTAAAGTCTATTGTTAATTTCTTTTTCTATTATTAATTGAATTTTGCTATGATACGCATTTAAATGTTTCAAAAGCACGTCAAGATTTTCATCTGGTACGCAGATGAAAATGTCGTCCACATACCTGTCAAAGTAGATGAATGGAAAATTTAATTTTTTTTACGTCATTTTCAAATGTTTTCATGACGAGGCCTGAAATTGCTGCAGAAAGTCCCACAAAAGCCCAACTTGGTCCTTGCCTGAAATGACCTTGGACATATAGCGGAGTAAGTGCAATGTCAACATTCAGGGCCGTATGAACTATTTTCAGTAGGAATACATGATATTAATTAATTTAATTTTGTACAAATGTAGATTTTTGTTATCATAAGGTATGGGAATTTTTCAGTAATGAAGACTCATTATTGAAAAGAAAATTTTCCGCGTGTATTCTAAAATGAATGCGAAATATGCACGCAAGTTTTCAGACTGCCCGCTTCATAGTTACGGAACTGCTAAACGCCACAGCTCTCGCAACTTCTCCCGCTCATTCCCTCAGACTTCGTCGCCTACGAATGTGAGCTGGTAGAATTCTAGGAAGGACATATTGCATACTGAGTTATCAGGGACTTTCAGTGTATTTTCAATTATGTGAAATATTAGTGTGTTCCTCAATATTGTGCCAGTTGATTCTTATGCATCTGAGATTCAAGCCTTCAGGAATATTGGTGAATAACGATTTAACATCTAACGACACTAATCTAAAATTATCTGGAACGTGTACATTTTCACTTTTGTTTCTTGAATACCAACTATTTTTTCACAAAAGTTTGTGTTTTATGGATTACCAGTTTAATGGAGGTACTCATGAACCTTGATAAGTAAATTAAATGAGATCCACAAAAAGAAGTGCAGGTCTTTTCGGAACATTAGGCATGTGAATTTTTGGTAGTCCGTGAAATTTTTGGAGGTACCGAGTTGTGACTCTTCAATATACGAGCCATATTACAATTAATGTGACTACTTTCTAGAATAGTACAAATGAGATTATTCAATTCATTCTGTATTTTACTAGTAGGATCTCCCTTTAAGCACCTATAATTCTTTATTAGAAAGTAGTTTATTACATTCATCTATTTAGTTGTCTCTATCCATTATAAAAGTAGTATGGCCTTTATGTGCCTTAATCTGATTTTGTGCAGTTTCCATAATTATTTCATAAAAGCCTCTTCGAAATATTGGGAAAATGTGCACGGAAATGATGACGCTTGTTTTCAGTAATTTTTATTTTTTCTTACACTTTAGTTCAAGTATAGACCAGTTCTATGGGCCAGAAGAACGAAATATATTTACATCTTCTTAATTATTGAACGCTTGGTCAAAAAACTTCAAGATCTCTCAACATTCATTTATTTAAATTCAGTAAATGTACGTGCAGGAATGGAAATTTACAAAATCCCAGAATCAATGATTCTACAAAAAAAACGCCATCGGCAACTTAATATCCGCAATGCAAATGTATTCCACTATCGCGTTTTGCATTGTTGGTACGTACATATATATGCATGTACGCTTATGCAAAATACATATACATGTGACAACCGCCGGTCGGGCCTTGCGGTTTCATTCCTACGGGATAGGAGAAGGAAGCTTACGGGCTTCGCAGGCGGGAGCTTCTTTTAATTAATAAACATTAGCGCTTAATGAAAGGCGCAAGCCAAGAGAAAAAAAAATTGCTAAAGCAGGAACGTCCTAATCTAAATTACAGTTGAAAGGAATTCTCTCGAGAATGTTTCTTTACACGAAGAAAAATAAATATGAATTATATGGCTATGAAAATTAGAAGGTTATCCCAGACTTTGAAATATTAATCCACAACTAAAATCGTAACTTAGTTCTCTGTACTCTTTCCCCCCCTCCCTCTACTCTTCGCTCTCTTGTTTCTCAATATTTCATGAAGCTAGAGAAAGAGGAGGAGGATTTTTAGAAAGAAGGGGTTGAAGGTGGATGAAATGTAAAGAATGGGGAGATGGATATGATTCTCTACTCAGATCCTCCTCCCCACTTTTTACATTTCTGCCATCTCCCACCTTTTTCTCGCTAAAAAATCTTCCCTCTCTCCTTCCACATATCCTGTACATATTCACCCTATTTCCCGCCCTGATTTCTCGTTACCCCATCTCTTTCCCTATATCGGTCTACCACTAACGTGACTCTTTTCTCTCCCTATTTTCTCTTTCATCACTACCTTAGCCATCTCTACTCATTCCCTCTAACTGCCACTAGCCTAACACTTGTCTACTACTAACATCACTCTTCTCTATCTCCATTCCCTCTTTTATCACTACCTTAGCTGTCTCTACTCACACCGCCCCCCTTCACTTCGCTCTCTTCCCCCTCTACAATTCATGAAGGTGGGGGGGAAGGATTTTCAGGAAGAAGGGAGATGGGAGATGGATGAAGTGTAAGGTGCAGGGAGGAGGATTTGATCAATTACTCATATCCCCCTTCCCACTCTTTACATTTCATCCTTCTTACGTCTTACTTCTTACTAAAAACCCTCTTCACTATCTTAATGAAATGTAGAGAGAAAAAAAGCGAAGATGAGAGGGAATTTGTGAGTAAAGAAGGCTAAGGTAGTGACGGTGAGTGAATGGGGAGAGGAAGGAGTGACATGAGTGGTAGATAGATAAAGGGTAGACCTGCACAACAAGAGAAAAAAATCCGGCCAGAGCAGATCCCACTTCCCACTTTCCACTTCCACAAACCATGCTCATAACAGCTCTGAAGAGTTGTAGTAGTCCTGGTTCTCGCTGAGCAAGGGGCATAGCAGGGATGGTGTCACATCTTTGTTCATTGGTTTTTTCCCTCGATGTGCAGGCCTGATATAGGAGGAAGAATTAGGTGAGAGTCGATCATCTGGGAATAATATAAATGGTTCGAGGAGGTGGTGAAGAAGAGGCTAGGAGGAGACGAGCAGGGTTGTTAGGAAGGAAGGAAATGAATTGAATCAAAAGCATTGGGAGGTAAATGAAAAGAGAAGATTAGAGGGTATATGGTGAAGGGGAAGGAGCAAAGATGGTAGAGGATGAAAGTAATAAAGTAGAGGGTTTTAATAAGAGGTGTAGTTAGGGCTTCGATGTTAAGACAGTGGTAGGGATGAGATGGTGGAAAGAGGAGAATTTCAAAGAGATTGAGAAGAGAGAAGAGTGATGTAAATGATAGAGAGTATCATGAAAAATTGTATAAATCTCAGTATACTTACATTCTCTGGAATACCACCTGCTCCTGAAGGAATCCAGCGATGGTTTATAAAACTATGGTTTATATTGTTGGTTCATATTGTTGTTTATATTGATGGTTTATATTATATATATTGATTGAGACATCCAAAACATTTTGTAACGGAATGTAAAAGGACCCTCAAATTATAAAACAAATAAACTTGCGATAAAATTGCATGAGAGTACTATTTTTGTGACCAGAAAATGAAAACCTAGGATGTAGTTGTTATAGATGAGAGAATATTATTATTACATTAAACGAGATCGGGGAATTATTTTGAAAATTAAAATTTTTCAATACAGTGTATGAAAGCTAAGTACAATGTGTTCCATTATGAAAATCAGCTTGTGCACACTTTGTCTTTGAAAATAACGGTTGCTTTCAATTTACGGCACAGAACAGGTGTGCAGGTTATTAAACCGCCTTCGACATTTTTACTGTGTTTACACGGATATTTTGCGCAGCTCTACCACATGCAAGTCCATTTCCTATAATGCCATTTGCAGATTTCACAAAAACAAAGAGAAACGAAAGGTGTTGATTAAATCTGAATTGTTTTAAATAAAACATTGACCGGATGTCTAATGACATCCGGAAACAATATATTTGTGAAAACGAAGAATATGTAATACTTGAGAATGAATGACTAAATATTATAAATTATCGGCAAAACCAAACTGTTAAAAAACCTTATCTTTCGATAAAACCCGCTCTCGAACGGTTGATAATTTATTACGGTTACGTTGGCTCTACTGTGAGCTAACGAACGTAGTTTTGACGCATGACAGTTCTCATGCAGTCATAGAGCTGTGGCGACTAATTAAAATCTGATTTACTTGCTAAAAGATATAAGTTTGATCAGAAGTGGTCCAAAGCTTGGAGTATCTTCTTTTGAAAGGTAAGGATGTACGGCTGTTATAAATATGATTATTTGTGAGTTGAAATGTAGTTACACAGAAGAGTATGATTTTATAGGTTAGGTTACACTTTAACTGTGATTCAATAACATTGAAAGTTGTAAATAAATGCATTTTCGTTTAAAAAAATAGAATGGCCAAAAGTGAAACATATTTGTAAATCTTTTCCAGTTTTGGCCTGGGATGGCCAAAACTGGAAAGAATATTGACCCACACTTGGCCATCAAATTCTAAAATTTTTAAATTGAGATTAAGCTCAACCCAAATGTGCTTGCACATACAGTTCATTTTTTTTACATGTTTTGTAGATGTCCCCCGGTTATTTTAATTCAAGTAAGAAAAAAGTCGTACTACGCGTTTTTGAGAGAAATGATTTTTTTTTTTGAACAATTAAAAATCTCATTTTTCTCAAAAAAGACGCAAAATATGAATATGCAGTTCATGGTTCAAAATTGTTACCCTCCCTAAAATCAATAAAAGTATTTGCTTACTTTCTGTTTATTTTGGGTACTTTAACTAATTTTTTCCAAAAAAAAAGAATAAATCGATAAAAATGGACTTAAGTAGCATGTATTTCAACAAACTTCAGCATTTTATTTCGTAAATGTTTGTTTTTAGTTCGATAACAATGCAAAGAACATTTTGCATGAGAATATTTGGGTTCCTGAGCTTCAAAGTGAAGAAAAATTGGTTTTTATTTCTAAAATTGAAGAAACATTTTCAACGATTAAAAATCTCCTTTTTCTCGTAAACAACGCAAAATATGAACAATAGTTTGAAATTCAAAATTGTTCCAGTTTCTAAAATTTGTCAAAGTATACCCTTACCTGATGTTTATATAGCGTATTTTAACAAATTTTTCCAAAAAAAATTAGAAAAAATCGAATTAAAAAGACTAAAATAGCACTTATTTTAATATTGTTTCTGAATTAGAAACAAACGTTTTTGAAAATAAAATGTTAAAGCTCATTAATCTGAAGCCATTTTAGTCGATTTTCATGAACTGTTCCTATTTTTTTTCTAATTTGTTAAAATACACAAGCTAAGAATCCGGTAAGGGCATATTTTTTAGATTTGAGGAGGTGGGACCATTTTTTGAGCTATGAATTGCTTTTAATTTTTGGATCCTTTTTGACAAAAATGAGATTTTTAATTATTAAAAATTATGTTTCTTCAATTCTAGACATAGAAACCAATTCTTCCCTACTCTGAAGCAATGAAATTATCATTATGGCTATAACTGGTGCAAGACGTGGCCAAAAGGAGCACATAAGTGGTATGAAAGAAGAGGAGAAGAAGAAGGGTGGAGAGTGATAAGGAATGGATGGAGGGAAGGAATAAGGAGTTGGTGTTGATAGACGGAGTTTTAAGTGCTTGGACCGGAGCTTCAGGGGGAAGGAGATATGGAACGAAGGAAGCGAGACGTTTAAGAGGAATTCGAAATGTAGAAAACTAGATGAGGAGGCCAGAACTCTTTTGAACCTGTTAGGAGAGGAGAAGTTGGTTTATATGCGATGAAGATATGAAGGGAGGTACAGAAGAAGCGACGTTTCGCGGAAAATAAGAGACGATGATCGATAACATATCGACTTGAAAAATAATAAGGAAGAGAGTGGTAAAAATGGAAGTAGGTAATGAAATAGGCTCTGAGCACTTTCCGGTGATAGCGACACTGAAATGTTCAGGCTGGAAGCGATATAAAGGAAAGAAGTAAGGGAGTGAAGAAAGAAAAGTAAAAATGGGTGGGAAGGTAAGTGGAGCGAATTTAGGGGAAGAATAGAAAACAAGGAGGTTAGGGGCTCAGAAGGGGAAGATGTGTATACGCGTTTTGTAAAATCAAAAAAACCAACAGAGAGGATAAATGAAGAGGTGAGGCTAAGAGGAGATGTGGTTGGGGTGTAGAGGCGATGATAGAATTCTGAATGTGAAGAGAGTGAATAGACAATGAAGAAATGCATGCAAAAGTAGAGAAAAGGGGTGATGGGGAAACACGAATATAATAGAAGAATGAGAAAACGCGAGAAACTGTTAAATATGAAAATACATGACTAAGTGTTCCAGTACTTTGAATACTGTTGGAGGAGTGGAAAATGGGATATTAAGAGAAAAGGGGGGCCAATAGAGGGCGAACAGGACAGATATAACGGGATAAGCAGAGAAGAGGTGAATAGAGCGATAGGGAGATCGGAAAGAAATAAGGAAACATGAGAAAACGGTATGGAGAATAAGGCTTTAGGATTTCAAGGGCAAGCTATAAGAGAGAGAATGTGAATGTCTGTAACAAGGTTTGGAAAAAAGAGAAGGGTGGTCTAAGGAATGGAGGACAGGTTTGGTGGTCCGTCAACTGAGAAAGGAGAGGGAAAAGAGGAAGAGGAGTATAGGGCAATCACACTCATTCCGGTTGGCTACCAAATATATGTGGAAATACTCAAGACGAGATTAGAAAGAGAGGTAGAAGGAAGGGGTTACTGTACATAATCAGACGGGTTTTAGAATAGGGATAGGAATGATAGGCAATATTCTCGTACTCAATAACATGGTGAGCAGGAACCTGGGAAGAAAGAAAAGGAAATTAGTGACCCTACTGGTGAACTTTGAAGCGGAATTTGACCTGGTGAACAGGAAAGTGGTATCGCAGGTTTCATGAGACAGGGGTGCAGATAAAGGTCTGGTCGAGGGGATAAAACAGATATTTGAGGAGACCAGGATAAGAGTGATGATAGGGAAATAAAAAGGGGATATTTTCCGGACTAGACGGGAGCTTAGGCAAGGGTGTTTGCTGAGCCCTGATGTTAATTGTTCAGCTTCTTGATAGCAGATCTACACGATAAACTGAAGGAAAAAGAAAAAAAGGAAACGTTACTTGGAAAGAGTAAGAAGTACTCTTTAACCTGAGTGGACGACATGGTCTTATCAGCGGATGACGAGAAAAGGATGAGTTTGATGATGAGAGCATTCGAGGAGTACGTTAGAACAAAGGATCAATGGTGAATGTGAGTAAGACGAAGATGATGTGTTTTAGAAAGAGAAGGAGTAAAGCAGAATATTATTGGAAGATATATCGTATGACGGTTAAACAGGTAGAGAAATTCAGTTACCCATGTTTCTGGCTTGAAGCTAAAGGAGCAGTTGAGTTACAGGTGAGGTGAAGGATAAAATCTGCGAGCAAGGTAATGAAGCAGGTGTGGGGTATAGGAGAAAGGAGGTTTAAGGACAATTGGTAGATGAGATTGTGGATTTTCAATGCTTTAGTGTTGTCATTACGAAGCTATGGAGTGGAGACCTGGGGATGGATGGAGTTCAAAAGAGTGGAAAGTTTGCAAGCGAGATTCCTTAGATGGGTAATAAGCGTGAGCTTGAGCTGCTCAGAATGTATATGTTGAAAAAGGAAGTAGGCAGAGAAAAAATGATAATTAGGCAAATAAAGAGAGCATAAAACTTTGAAGAAAAGCTGAGAGAGGAAAAAATCAAGGTGGGATGAAGAGAAACAACAAAGGAGGAGGGAATATGGTATGGGAGCAAGTGTTAGAGTGTGGCAAGAAAAAGAGAATGAATATTCGAGAATATTTGATTTATTAAAATATACATTATATAAATAGTTAAGGAGGGTGAGGATAGATAGAGAAAAATCATGAAATCAAGGTATAATAAATGGTATAGTGTAGTGAAGACAGAAGAAGAATCAGAATACTTAAGAAAGTTGAAAAAATAGGTTAAGTAGAACAACGTCATACGATTTAGCATGGGAGAAGGAATGAGAAAGGGTAGGTATTGGATGAATGGAGAGGAAAGAAGATGTAGAGTCTTTAAAGACGTGCCGAAATCCTGGGTACAAGTTCTAGAAAGATGTATTAAAGAGGAAACAGGCAATGAGAGTGTTCATGACAGAATAAGGTGGATCATGGATGGGAATGGATAAGGGCTAAGATGGATGATGAGGCTGAGAAAAAATGAAGCAGAAAAAAATCAAAAATATCCAATTCGAAAGATTTTTGCAAGAAAGTTGTTGTTGTCAAAGTGGACCATTTCTAGAGAATTTCCCATATAAAATCCCTCATACAAGCAATGTTATGCATCCATCCAATTCACCTAGAGGAACTTCTGAGAAAAACTTAATCTAACAATTGAGATGCAAGAATATTCGATTCCATTTCGCACACCAGTTTCGTTTTACAAGTTGGTCTGGCATGGTCGGCAGCACCTGCTAGAGCAAAACGTTTCTCGCATTGAATACTTTCGTAATATACCCTGTATATTTTTCCATACATTCGCGGCCACGAGGACGCCTCGCTTTATTGCCGGGCTCGACCTTTTCCCATCCACCCTTCGGATGTGAGAAAACATGGACCATCGGGTCCGAATTGGAGGCAGATGCCTGCCCTGGAGGCAGGATACGTAGAAATTCAGAGATATATCCTTACAAAAAATCCTTCGTGACTTTCTATATATTCAATGGGTTATTTTCCCTTCCTTTTTATTTGCTTCATAAATACTTATCGTGAAACATTTTCGTTCCTTACTGCATATGCACAATATAAAGAAGAAAGAACTAACACATAGGATCTGTCAAGAAATTTAAGGAACGCTTTTTCTAATTTTTAAACCTAATCATCATGTAAGAGTATAATTAGATTTTTATTGTAAAACTGAACAAGAGGTTATGAGAATATTTTTAGTTTTTACCTCTCCTCTCCCATATTGACCCTTTTCCCCTATAGGAGGTAGTTGTATATGGATAAGGGTGGTTGAGCAAGAGGGAGGAAGGATAGAGGAGATATTAGGATGACTCAAATGAGGAAAGTTTCTTTGATTTGTATGGACAGCCTCGAAAAAGCTTCCATTTGGAGATAGTGGGGAGGGGAAAGGGTGTTTAGGAAGAAGGAAGATGGGAGGTGGATGAAATGTAAAGAGTGGGAATGGAGTATAATTAAAGAAGGCTAAAGAGTAAATAGTATAGAGGAAAGGGCAGAGGGGGCAGGTAATGAATGAAAATGGTTGAAGGAGAGGAGTAGTTTAGGCCATGACGAATGGAGAGTGGTGGGGATGAGATGGCGGATTGGATAGCATTTCAGAGGGATTGAGGAGAGAGGAGAGTGATGTAAATGGCGGGGACTGTCGCGGAAGAAGGTATAACGAAAATATAATCACATACGTACATTTAGGAGCATTTTATTCATCAAATATATACTAGAAGGAACGTTCGAAAAATTTCGTAAAAAATTGTAAAATGACTCTCAAGTTCCAAAACAAATATTCTCGATATATTTAATAAGGTATTTTCCTGCTACCCTTTTTTCTCCTGCGCCTAAAAAAAAGATTTCCGTAGCCTATTTGATTAGCATTCAAAATGTTTAACTTTTCTCTCATCTGTCCCTCACTTCCCTTTATTTACCCTCATCACCCGCCCCCCTTCACAACCCTCATTTCTCCTACCGAGCCCCCCCTCATTCTCTTCACCTCCCGCTGAAACAACCTCACTTCACTCATTTCCCCTCACTTCCCCTCTCCAACAATAATTCCCTCTCCCCTCATATGCACTCATTTTCTCTTGTTTCCTGATTCTCTTCACTTTCCGTTACTACCACCTCACTCCGCTCATTTCTCCTCACTTCCCCTTTCCTATAATCGTTTCCTCTCCCCTCATATCCCCTCATAACCTCTTGATTCCCCTTACTTTCCCTTATTTCCTCTGATTTCACCGAGGCTACGAAACCATAAAACTGATACTAATGCCATTATTTTCTTATGTTGCTCGCTAATGCAACTTTTTTTCATTTTGACAAACATATTTTTAAAATTCTTCGCTGATTGGTTAGAATAATATATCCGCTATCTCACGAGTCGAAATTCTAAAAGATTTGAAGGAATTCCAAAGACAAGGAGTATTAAAGGATATAAAAAATTCCAGGGCTTTGAAAGGATTTTATATAGTTTCAAATCTTTCTAAGTATTTGAAGAGATTCCAAGGGATTTCAGGTATTTTCAAATATTTCAAGAAATTTCAAAATTTTCAAGGGATTTTGAAAAGGTATCCGAGATATCAAGGGAGGTCAATAAATTTCATAGAATTTGAGAATTTTAAGGGTGTTTTACAAGATGAAATAAAATTTAAAAAAATTTCGAGGGATTTCAAAAGGGTATCATAGATATAAAATGATTCTAAAAATCTGAAAAGATTCTAGGAAATTTCTCTGAATTTCCAGAGAACTTTGGAGAGTGAATGAAATGGAATGAAATTTAAGAGACTTCTAGGGATTTTGAAAAATTGAAGGGATTTTAAACATTTCAAAAGACTTTCATAAATATAATGTATTTCGATGGATTTCAAAGAATTTCACGCAATTTTGAAGAATTTCATAGGATTATAGAAAATTATTTACAAAATTACAAGAGATTACGAGCGAGTTTACAATATTTGAGGGATTCATATGATTTCCAAAGAAATGAAAAGATTCCATGAGATTATGAAAAGTTTCTACAAATTTCCAGGAATTTAAATATATTGGAGAGTTTGCTAGGGATTTCAGTGGAATTCTAAATATTTCGAAGGGTTTTGATTAGATTTCAGTTTATTTCAGTGGATTTTACGGTATTTCAGAGGATTTTAAAGATTTCATGATTCTTGAAGGAATTTTGAAAGATATTAGAGATTTTAGATTTTTTGACCAAGAATTTCGCTAGGTTTGAGAGATTTTCGAGGATTTTAAATGAAATCGTGAGATTTCAAGGGATTTTAAAGATTTCAATGAATTTCGAACGATTTGAAGAATTTTCGGGTGTTTGATAAGATTTCAAGAAATTTTGAAAATTTGAAGGGATTTGAACAATCTTTGGGAATTTTACAAGATTTCAAGAAATTTCAGAATTTTCAAATGATTTTGAAAATTTCAGGGTATTTCACAAGATTACATAAAATTTAAACAAATTTCGAGGGATTTCAAAAGGGTATCAAAGATATCAGAGGATTTAAAAAATGTGAAAAGATTCTAAGAAATTTCAGTGAAATTCCAAAAAACTTTAGGGAGTGAATAAAGTCAAATCAAATTTTAAGAAACCTCTAGGGATCTTAAAAAATTGAAGGGATTTTAAACATTTCAAAGGATTTTCAAATATAATGTATTTCAAACGATCTCAAAGAACTTCACGCTATTTTAAAGAATTTCCTAAGATTATAGAAAATTATTTACAAAATAACAAGGGCTTTCAAGCAATTTCACATTTTTTGAGGAATTCATATGATTTCAAAAAAAAATGAAGAGATTCCATGAGATTATAAGGAATTTCTATAGCTTTCAATGAATTTAAACAAATTGGAGAGTTTTCCAGGGATTTCAGAGGAATTCAAAATATTTTAAGGGTTTTGATTAGATTTCAGTGGATTTTTCGGTATTCCAGAGGATTTTAAAAATTTCATGATTTTCGAAGGAATTTTGAAAGGTGTTATAGATTTTAATTTTTTTTAATAAGGATTTTACTAGATTTGAGGGACTTCAGAGGCTTTAAATGAAATTATGAGATTTCAAGGAGTTTCAAAGATTTCAATGAATTCTAAAGGATTCAAACAATCTTTAGGTATTTTTGAAGATTTCAAGAAATTGCAAAAATTTCAAGGGATTTGAACAATCTTTGGGTATTTTACAAAATTTCAAGAAATTTCAGAAATTTCAGATGATTTTGAAAATTTTAGGGTGTTTTACAAGATTATATAAAATTCAAAAGAATTGCGAGGGATTTTAGAAGGGTATGAAGGGTATCAAAGGATTTGAAAAATCTGAAAAGATTTTAGGATATTTCAGTGAATTTCTAGGGAACTTTGAGAAGTCAATAAAATGGAATGAAATTTTGAGAAACTTCTAGGGATATAAAAAAATTGTGGGGATTCTGAGCATTTCGAAAGTTTGTGATAAATATAATGTATTTTAAATGATTCCGAAGAATTTCACGCAATCTCAAAGAATTTCCTAGGATAATAGAAAATTATTCAATATATTACAAGGGACTTCAAGCAAGTTTACAATATCTGAGGGAATTATATGATTTTCAAAGAAATGAGCAGATTCCATGAGATTATGAAGAGTTTTTACAAATTTCAAGGAATTTAAATATATTGGTGAGTTTGCTAGGGATTTCAGAGGAACTAAAAAAATTCAAGATTTTCAATTAGATTTCAGTTTCTTTCAGTGGATTTCACGGTATTTCAAAGGATTTCAAAGATTTCATCATTTTCGAAGGAATTTTGAAAAATATTACAGATTTCACATTCTTGGACTAAGGATTTCAGCAGATTTGAAGGATTTTAGAGGATTTCAAAGTGGCATTCAGGATATCAATGATATTAAAAATATTACAAGGGATCTAAACGGGTTTCTAGAGAACTTCAGGGAACAAAAGACATGAAATGAACTCCATGGGACTTTTATGGACTTCTACGGATTTCAGAGATTTCAAGAAATTTTAAGGGATTTCACCAGATTGGAGAAATTCATAGGATTTTGAACGAAATCATAAGATTTCAAGGGATTTAAAAAGATAGCCAAGTTTTCCAGGTAATTTAGAGAATCTCAACAAATTTTCATTATACTAGGCCTCAAAAATAATTAAGTCCTAGATTGTATATTCAAATGATTGCATGACACTATTTTCTTACTATTTTTCAAAATGTTTACTACTATTAACACTATTTTTAATTATTTAAATGAGCCCGAGGCTTGTACTTCTCTCCACTCGTCCTTCTTCCTCTCCTCTCACCTCCTCTTTCTTTTTTCTCTTTCCAAAAAACGAGATTTTTGAGGAGAAAAAATTGTTTTTCTATAATTCGTATGAAAGCGCTAATTTTTCCACCTGTTTTCTGTGTGAAAAGTGACCGATTTGTTGTTGAAGACGTAGTTCATGCGCAGTGTCGACTTTTTCGGGCAACGGTGAAAAAAGTAGATGGACGCAGTGAAAAAAGTGACGCACAGTGAAAAAAATAAATGAAGTGCGAACTAATGATCGAACCCTATGGCCTGCTTCAGTAAGCAAAGGTGAACTTACAACTATTGCGTTGTATCTAATTCCACCACTCCTAACCTTCCTGATCAAGCATTGCTACCAGCTTACTATTACGGCCATATTATTGCCATGGTTTTGACAATTGCTATTGTTTTTGTCGCGTCAATCGACAACAAACGACCTCGCTTTTTCAACTCGTAGCGCAATGTACTATTAAGACATTGTTTGAAGAAATACGATTTTTCACGTTAGGAGGTTCTTTAATCTCCATGGAAACGTACTTTCCATTATCATCAAAATTGAGGCGAAGTTTACAGTTTTTTTTTACATCAAATGGAAGCTTTTTTGAGAATTTCCACATGAATCAAAAAAACTTTTTTTGAGCTATCCTAGGGTATATGCGGATAAGGTTGGTGAAGTGATAGGAAGGAAGAATGGAGGAGATGTGTACAGAAATAAGAATGAAGGGAATGAGAAAGCGTGATGCTTGTCGGAGGGAAGTAGGGGGAGAGGCGAGGATGCGTTTACCCAAGTGAAAAGTTGAAGGAAGTGATACATATAAACGGTAAACAGTGGATGAAGAGAAATGTGATGAGGTGAAAAGAAGGGATGAGAGTTGAAAGATGAGAGATGCGAGATGAGAGATTTGAAAGGCGGTGAGTGGAACAGAATGGGTGTAAGTAAGACTCTTCCAAAAGGTATAAATAAGGGATTAGCAGCTTCTCCTGCTCAATCCTTCTATGCACAATTCTACAATCGTCTTATTATTTTTTAAATTAACTATGGTCTTAATACTTCCGAAATGAATTTTAGTGTTCGTGGCTCATATAGTAAGAAGCAATCTTCTAATTTGACGCCAGTCCGTTTTATTGTACTATGAGACAATCAAACATCACCCTCACCACAAATGTAATTGTGGAAAGGCCCGAGGATGGCGCATGTCCCACCAGTGTAACCGAATATGATAAGGGGTGGATCGACTTGGTCGTTTCTATTTAACGAGACCGCGAGAGAGATTCTTACGAGCTCATAAAAATCCCAATCAGCCGAGACTTGGTGAAGTGGATGAGAGCTTCATCAAGCATGAGGCGAATATTAATGTCAGGACGAGACTACGTAATGTGATAACTCCATGAAAATGTTATATGTCTGCGGCCCTGCTCCACGATATGAGAATCGGTGATAAAGAACCGTATTATGCCGCTCTTGCAAGTTAAATGACACAAAAAATACTGTCGCATCGTATAATGAAGCATATTCATCATGCAAAAGTGCAAACTCAAACAAGTGTTCAAACATTCAAAAGCTTTGCTCTTTCCATGTAGAGTGTACACTTAAATCTAGATATAGGAAGAATTTTTTGACTTCACTATAAAATTGAGACCTTCCTCTGAGAAATTTTCTTTCAAGTTGTAGAGCTCATGTTGATTCTTATTAAGGCGTAGCGTAAAATACAAAACTCAGAAAATAAAAGACTATGGGATCATTTAAATTAGTAAAAGTAGGCGACATGCGCCTACGAAAAAGGGTTTCGTAGCCTATTTAATATAGTATTAAAAATGTTTAACATCTCCAAACTCCCATTGCTTACGCCACATTTTGGAAATTATCAGGAGTGAAAGCAATTGAAATTATTTTTACACGTTCAAATCTTTCAATTGCCTACTCTTGGAATTCACTTTTTTCATCGACATGGTTGTTTTTCTAAAATAAGAAATGAATAGTTGGAAAAGAAAGTGATGGAGAATTCCATATATTTAGTTATTTAAAGGTTTTCCTATCCGATCTTACTTTCCCCTACAATTCCCTCAAATTACATGAAAAAGCACATTTTGATGATTGGAATTTGAATCTTTTACTCTCATAAACAAATACAATAAGCAAAAACTCATTTTAGATATTGCATTTACATTTCATGGTAAAAAATTATATTTTTTTCAACTTCTTCACTTTGAAATGACTTAGTAAAGTAGGATCGCCACGAATATTTGTGTGTGTGTGTTTGTGTGGATATGCCTGTTTGTTGATGCCGACCTTTTTTGTGAACACGATAACTTTAAAACGGTTGCAGACAAATTTATGAAATTCGGAGGGCTTATTTTCGCCACTAATGTCTCAAAACTGACCAAAGGACTTCAAAATCATTCATCATATTTTTTCAGCACTATTATAATATTTCAACATAGTTCAAAGTTAATGCAAGAATATGAAAGATTCTTTGACCTGATTATATATTGCTTTTATTGCTCTTAGAAGCCAACCATTCGCTCCATGCTCTTTCAGGACCTTCCAAAATTTAGATCTATTTACCTTATCGAAAGCTTTTTTCAGATCAGCAAATGCACAAAAAACTTTTTTGTTTACTCTCAAACTTGTTTCTATGATCTGCCTCAAGCTGATTATCTGATCCGCACGTGATCTCCTGGCATAAATCCACATTTGAATTCTCGAATCCTTTCCTTAGTAATTCTCATTACTTTCTCAATAAATATTTTGGTAAATATCTTGCCCACGGCACTCAGTAGGCTAATCGCTCTATAATCAGTACAGTCGCCTTTATCACCCTTTCCCTTGTAGATTGGGACAATAAGCGCCTTTCTCTAATCATTTAGAACTTTACCATGCACAGCACACATACACAAAAATTCGCTCAGTGTGACCAACAAAATCTGCCATCGCTCATAACCATTTCAGCGGTGATACCATCCACACCAGCCGCCTTACCATTCTTTAGTTTCTCAATCACGGATATAATGCCGATATCGATTCTCCTTCCGCTACCTACAATGGGATTGTCTATCTTATCCTCTTCGATGTGAAGGTTCTTATGCTCCATAGATCAACCTCCATACAAGTTCTTTAAAAAATCTCTCGTTAAGTCTTTCACTTTGTTCGAATCCCATATCATTTCATCATCAGCATTCTAAATTCCGACTTTCTGACTAGTATCTTGGCTTTTCTGCTTCCATCCCTATAATCATTTTCGAATCTAGTCCTTCCCTCATTGATAAGACCTTTACTATTTGACATTCTCGAGCACGCTTGCTTTCTCTCGTTGACAGCCACGCGGATTCCATCATTCAACCAAGCATTTTCAGCCTTTCTTGCTACCGCCGCCGTACCACACACCTCAGATGCACTTTTGAAGATGCTATCAATTTATTATCAATTCTTCTTCTCATCCACCCTTGACCTAGACTCATTTTTGGAACTTAAAGGTAGTGATCCATTCCACACTCAGATCCTCTCACAATCCGTCTATTCCTTGCAAGCCCTCTCAGTCTCTCATCCGCTACAACAAGGTCAATCATATAGTGAATTTCGCCTCTAAACCAAGTATTCGTTATAAGCAAGGCTTTCTCTAAGCAGAAGCTAATCGATTTATCCCCGTTACCGTTCGTTTTTGGGTCTCCGAAATGACCCAAGACCCTGCCGGTACCTTCTCGTTGCACAACAACCCAGCCATTCATATCTTTGAGTAAAATTATTCTTTCGTCAGGATCCCAAGTCCCTAATATATCATTGAGCGAGTCCCAATTAACCTATAATATGTATACATTTTATTGAAGATTAAGGATGTTGTGGTGATTTATAATATTTTAAAAATCCGTTTTATAGCAAATCTTTCTTCATTAAGATAATTTAAAGTTGATGCAACAATAGAAAAGATTCCTCGATTCAAGACAAATCGTTTGACCGTTGACACTCATATATTTCATTGAAGAGTAAGGAAATTATGATCACTTATAGTATTTGAAAAATCTGTTTTTTTACAGACCAACTTTTTTCATCTACATAGTTCAAAGTTGATGCGAAGATGTAAAAGATTTTTTGACGTGAGAGCAATCGATTGACCTATAAAATTAATAAATTTTGTTGAAGATTAAAGATATTATGGTGATTCATAATATTCTGAAAATCCGGTTTATAGTAAACCTTTTTTCATTGAGATAATTCAAAGTTGATGTAACAATAGAAAAGATTCTTTGAATTAAGACGAATCGTTTGACTTGTAACATTAATACACCTTATTGAAGAGTAAGGAAGTAATGGTCATTCGCAGTATTTGAAAAATCTGTTCTTTGTACAGTCTAACTTTTTTCATCTACATAGTTGAAAGTTGATGCAAAGATATAAAAGATTCTTCGACCTGAGAGGAATCGAATTTGAATTTTTAAAAATACCCTAAAATCATGAAAATCCTTTGAAATCCCATAAAATTTTGCAAACGCCTTGAAAGTGCCTTGGAATCTTTTAAAATACCTTGAAATATTTCAAATTCTTAGAATTTCTTTGAATTTGCATCCAGCTTTCTTTACTAGCGTCTACATTCCGACTGCAACAATGCGCTCGGGTCTCGTATTGTGCGCGCGTACCGCCGACCTACTCGCGGGAAATTCTGAAATCGATGTTTCAATTTACTTTGAAGATAAGTATTACTTATCATAATGTGAGGCTTCAGACTTTTTTTCTTTCTGTTAATGAATTGAATCGCAACTTAAAAGTACTTCTTTTGTTTCTAATTATGGAGCCTAAAAGTTTTTCGCTGTAAGTGTTCCTAAAAGAAACTAATTGGCCACTTTGTGCTACAATGTACTTTATTATGTGAAAAAAGAAATTGCGTGAGTACGTAATAAACTGCGTAAGTATCTAACTTGATGCTTCTTCTTGTAATAAATCTACAGAATAGAATTTTTCTCATCTTGACATAGTTTTTCAAAACGTCTGCTCTTCTTCAATGTAAGCTCTCGTGTGCTAAGTCTTCTTTGAGGTTTTAATTTCAAATCTTCTGTCTCAAGGTTAATTTCGCGTCCCCTTTTGAAGTCACTATAAAAATTGCATTTTAATTTACCCGTGAAGTCACACATTGGGCATTTCTTCGCCAACTTTTTCTGAGTTTTGTACATTAGTTGGTGTATCATCTAGAAAACACAGGGATATTATATGACAATTTCTAAATGTTATTTTTTAATGTCACAGAATTAGTGGATCATCTCCTTACCAAAAGAATGAAATTTCTAAATTAATGATTCAGCAGATCAAAAAATGTAGTTCGCGCGAAAAATTTATACTGATAATTACGAAAATATATTATTTATGGTATACATAATATGCAATTGCTAAAAAGCTTGTCACTTTAAGTGCCAAGTGCTAAAAATGTATCTCAATAAAGTACTTGTATCAGAGCACATTTTGAAAAAGTTTCAAAATCTTAGATGACTTTGTTTAGAAATTATAAATAAAAAAATACCCAAAATGAGTTGTAACACACTCGGTAAGAAGGCTTGCATTAAAAAGTATTGGAAAATTTCCTGCATCCAATGGCAACGTGAAAAATAATAAATTTGTTTGGATCCATTTTTGTCCTCGCGTTCGAATGTCTATAACATTAAAGGTTTCCTCTTGAATTGAATCATTTTCTATACAAAGTGGCGATAATGTTTTTCTGAATGCTTTTGGATACCACAAAGCAACCGTGAAATAGACAAATTTTAATCCATTTAATTTAGCACATTTTGCTACTTCTATTTACGATTTTTGAATAATGATGAGGAAAATAGCTCTCTAAAACACAGTATTGGTCATCTCACATTATCAGGATATATTTTCACACAGATATAGCTGTGGTGAAAAAAAAATGTGATTTTTTATCATGGTTTTATATTTTTGTAATTCATAATATTTGAATAGAACGAATATTTCACGATAAAGAGATGTATTGTTGTGTACAATCTCACTAGATTTTGCAAATTTTATGCTCGCCGAGCGCATTCGAAAGCGTGAAACGGAAATTGTGTTTTCAATTTATTCGAGGTTACGTTTGGTAGCTCCGATCGGCTTTGAAAGGGACTGGAATCTTAATATTTCCACTGGCTTATGAGGATTGAAAACGGAGGACTGAAAAGTCATTCTTCTTCTAATGCAAGCCTTTTTACCGGGCACCTGTACCAAACTACAAATTCTCTTTCAAAATAATGTACTGCTTATAGTTATCAAAACTTAAAAACTATCAATGCCTTAAAGGTTATGTTCCTCAACAGCGACGCGATATCACTTTGTACATATATATTTATTTTTACTTTTGACAGTCAACATTTGAAAGAATTTTTCTACTTACTTCCGGTGTTATTTTTTATATGCATTCTGAGGCTTCTTCTGTGGCTGAATTCCTTTGTGCAATGTTCACAGTTGAAGGAGTACGACTTAACCTCCGCTATTTCATTCAGTTTTTGTAAGTGGAATTTTCGAGCATGACGTCTCAAATCACTGTTACGAGTGAAAGTACGTTTGCATTCTATGCACATGAAATGATCCATGTTTTATGAATATATAAATATAATTCCAATCGTATGAAAATCAAAACGATCAAACAGTTCCATTTTCACGAGAATCAAGCCAGTCAAACCATCACAGACATGGCACGAAACTTGCCGATATCGCGACTGCGCGTTGAGCTAACGCCTTGTGCTGAGGCCCGTTCGGGGCTTAGTAAAAATGGTTGCGCGCGATGAGGGTGATGCCTATGTACCTTACAAGCTTGATAAATCGTGTCAAATCTGTATGGAACAGAATTTCGTTTCATTGATATTAGAAGAGTTACAGATTGCTGAATTTGATGGCACACACAAAAAACCCAAAAATATCACCCCTCTCTCTCGGTTAATATTTATCCTATTGAACAAATTTTCTTCCTAGAAATTGTCATCTAGTAGGACTACACTTTGCCGAAGTTTGAGTCCAACTGAAAAAATTTGGTTTCTTATGCGGGGTTACTTTATAAATAATGCCCCATATGTTTCTTCCATTTAAACTGTGGGAACTTATGGTTCAGCATGTGCAACACTTTTTTTTAATGTGCAATTACACAAGTGAACTAAAAAATCACGCCTTTTTTGAATTTTCAAAAAAATCTTATTTTCCCAAAAATTTTTCTTAATTCTAAAAACTACAAAAATTTAAGTACAAAAATGTTGCCATTCGTACTGCAAAGGACAGAATCTAGAAGAATGTTATTGGAATTTCTCTATCTTGAATAGATCTTGGAAAATTCAAAATAATTTGTCCTAGTTTTATTATTTCAATATTGACCTTAACTTCTATATCATAACGTTACTCGTATAAGAGATAATGAAGTTTTACTGTTTCATGCTCAATAATTGAAAGGAAAAATAATAATAATGCCCTGAATAAGAAATGTTTCTGAAAGATTTCAAAGAAGGAGGAAAAAAGGGAAATGGGAAAAATGAAAATAAATGATGATAGTTTTAATTTTTTTAAATCCTAGCATTTACATAAGGATATATAAAATAATTACATGCTTAAATCTAACTCATGTTACAGAGTAAAAATTAATACTTAGAAATGGTACATCCTACATTCGGAGGCGAACTTGAATGAAACAAACATTTATCTGAATTCGAGAAAAGTTTACTTCATTTTGAAAAACCACGAATGTTTAAATTATGAGATTCAGTTATTGACCTACTTAAATTCAGACAAATTTTCGCTGAGTTTAGGTTCATTTCTGAATTTCAAGTGTAAGGTTTTGAAATATTTTTTTTACTTTGTAAATATAATTTAATATCTTTTTATTATTCTGAAAAAATGTAGGCTTCAAAAAGTTTTCCACGTGCAAAGCGCGCGCTAATTATTTCCAGTTGAAATAAATCAATAATTTGAATAAAATTACTCACCTCTTACATAATTATGCACATGAAATTATATTTGTTTAAAATTTTGTATCAACATGCTCATTAGGGTCGTCCAAAATTCTTTTTTTTTAATTTTCATGCTCTCACCCCCCAAATTCTTTCGAGTTAACAAAAAAATGAGTGCATATTTTTTTATGAAAAAAAATATATATATACACACATATTTAGGGTTTCCACAGGCCCTATGTAGCCTGACACGTACTTCCCATAAGAAGAAAAAGACGACCCAAAAAAATCCCATAAGTGAAAAATTTGGTTTTGCGAGTTTTTGGCAGTAATTATTATTTTTTAGCGGTTTGTTTTAGCGATAATTGTTTCTATTTCATATAATATTATTCATAACAATATTCCTTCAGAATAATTCTAGAAAGTTGCGGGTTTTTCTGAAATTTTTAGCTTTTCGTCCATTTTTCACTTAGCGAAGTAGTAATTAATGCAAGTTACCAAACGTTACTGTTTAAAAAATTTATCATTATTTTTGACAATGTTCTCTTTGAATAATCCTAGAAGAATGCGGTTTGCTCTGAATTTTTTTATTTTTTCTTCACTTTTTATCTCGAGTGCGATGATAATTAATGCAATATAATAAACGCAAATGTCTAAAGAATTCAATATAGCTTACAACTATCTTCTCCTATAGTAATGCTACATAGTTGCCGTTTTTTCTGAAATTTTTAAGTTTTTGTCCACTTTTCACTTAGTGAGGTAAAAATTAATGCAAGTTACCGAATTCAATTGTTTAAACCATTTATTATTCCTTATAACTATCTTCTCTCATCATAATGCTATAAAGATGCGGTTTTTTTCTGAAATTTTCAGCTTTTTTTTTACTTTTTATTCATGAACAAATAATAAATGAACATCAACAAGAACAATTTATTAAGCTTTCGTTTGAATTAATATTTCGTAAACATTGACATAAGAGTAAAAATACGTCATTCAGGAAAAATGGAATATTATTTTAAAAATTAATCTTGTTGATGTTCATTTATCGTTTCTTCATGACTAAAAAGTGAAAGGAAATCTGAAAATTTTAGAAGAGACCGCAACTTTCTAGCATTATTCTAAGAGAATATTGTTATAAATAATAATAATAATTTGTTTAAGCAATTCATTTAAACATTAAATTATCATAAGAAAATAATATATTGTACTAGAAACAATTTGCGGTAAAAAAAATCGCAAAATATAATGATTAGCGCCAAAAACTCGCAAAATTTAATTTTTCACTTATGAGGCTTTCTTGGGACCCTATGAAACAGACTTATGAGGAAGAAATTCAAAAAATAATTCTTGATTCATATTCTACGGCTAATCATGAGAAGGAATATTTGAAAATCCACTCTGTACTCCTAATGCTGACGATTCTAAATAAAATTTACAAAAACATCTTCTTTTGAATCCTAAACTAAACAATATAAATTTTTAACCGAAAATGGACAGGTTGAATCTTCATTAAAAAAAATGAATGTTTACCCAAATAAAAATCGTAACAAAATAGTTAATTTTTCAACGATAGCGATGAATTTTCAAATAAAATGACGAATCTTTAACAAAAAAAAAACAAACATATTTAACAAAGTTGTTCATCTTTCAGCCACAAAAGGTGAAATCGCACTGAAAAAGGTAATTGTTGAAATTTCAACCAGAAAAGATTCTCATTTTAACTCAAATACAGTTGAACTCAACTAAAAAAGACAAATTTTCAACAAAATGGGTAAATTTGAAACCAAAGAGATGAATTTTTAACCAAGAAGATATTTTTTCTACCAAAAAGGATCTATTTTTTTCAATTGAAAAAAATAATTTTGAACGAAAAAAGATGAATTCTCAACAAAAAATGTAATAGTTAATATTTCAAACAAAAAATATCTTCATCCTCAATCAAAAACAGTTACACTCAACCAAGAAACAATTTTTCAACAAAAAAGTAGATTTTCAACCAAATAATAAGATTTTCATCTAAGAAGATGATTTCTCAATGAAAAATGTAATAGATGATATTTCAACCAAAAAATACGAATTTTCGACAGGATTGTTGAATGTGAAGGCAAAGAGATGAATTTCTAACAGAATACATGGATTTTCAGCTACAAAAGTTTAATTTTCAATAAAATAGTGCAATTTGAAACCAAAAAGATGAATTTACAATCAAAAAACTAATTGTCAACAAAACAGTTAAATTTTTAACCGAATGAAATGATTTTCTTTAAAAATGGTTGAATTTCGAGCAGAATAATCAAATTTTAAAACAAATATTAAAATTTTTAACCAAAGAAGATGAATTTTCAACTAAAATAATAAATAAAATAACTGGAATAGTTAAATTTCCGATAACAAAAACTCATTATCAACCGAAGAGAATCGAATATTCAACTCTGAAATTTTTCAAAAAACAGGGGTTTTCTGCCTCCTTTTTCAAGCCTCGATGCATCAATTTATTATTGAAGATTATTTATGACTCTTAACATATATTACGTTTAGGATGATTTTTAAAGGAAAATGTTCAAGACATTAAATAAGTATTACATTTTTAATACAAATTTTCAATGTGGTTTAATCAATTTAAATAATACTTCAATAGATACTTTAATATTTCGATACTTTAATAAACGCAGGAAAATATCTGCTAATGTTTTAGAGGCCTATGTTAAAATAGTGACAGCATAGTTTTCTATGTAGAGCTTACAGAATTTTTCGTAACCTTTACAGATTTTGTAGGTAGTTTTTAGTAATTTTCAGATTGACAGACATTTTCTTCAAATCCTTCAAAAATTTTTGGTAAATCAAACAGAAATATCTGCAATTCTTATAGGATTTTCTGTAAGCATTACAGAAAACACGGTGTCACCATTTAGTAAGATTAGCAGGCTCTTCTTCTTCCATGATTCGTGTAAATTTTTTTTTCTCAAATTGAAGAAATACGTGTCGCCTGATTAAAAATAAACAACTCTGAGAGATCCTGCGACTCGAAGTTCAGAACCTGCTTTTTTTTAAATGAATTAAATTTAAGATAGATGCCGACCAATATTTAAAGTGTTATAGGCACGGAAAAATATTTCTCGGAAGAAGATATGTAATGATACTTTCAAGAATTGCAATATTGATATAATATTGCAGGGATAAAAACGTATAATTGAGGAAAATTAGGAATTTAATGAAACTATTATTTAAATTAGTTAAAGAATAGGCAAATTTGTATTAGAAGTGTAATGTTTATTCAATGTTTCAAATATTTTCTCTCGAAAATTATCCTTAAACTAATATATGGTAAAAGTACTGAATAAACTCCAATAATAAATTAGTGGGACGGCCCATAAACCATTGTTAGCAATTTTTGTTTTGGTACATATTTCATTTATTGATTGAAAATTTATTTTCAACATAGGCAAACTATTCTGAATAAATCCCAAATTCAGATTATTTTATTCTTTAATTGGAAATTGGTTTACACATATTCAAAATTATGACACGAAACTAAAGTCACTGTTCCAATTAATGATTCCATCCCAAATTCTGTTGTATCCAACAAGATCTCTTTTTAAATTGATAGCTTTGTTACATTCTCTCTTTATGAATAGAATTTCCATGAACTCTCTCTTTTTTTGATTTCTCTCATGATACAAAATTTTAACATCATCCCATTCAAAATCATGCCCATGTGTAAGTCTATGTTTTGTCTGGACCGACTAATATCTTGCACTCCTATGAAAATTACTTTTATGTTCATCTTTTCTTGTTCTAAGTGACCTCCTTGTTTGCCCTATACAAACAACATCACGTGGTCTCCATTCAAGTCTGTTAATTATACATTGTTTTTCCAGTCTCTTATATTTGTCTTTACCCAATTTTACAATCAAGCTGCTTTTGAAAGGAGCTCTATATATCGTATGATATTCCTTGCGTAAGAGCGATTTTTTCATAAATTTAATCATTGGACTATACTCGCATCACAAATCTGCACATGTTGAGTTACTAAACAGCTTCCTATCATTATTTGTTCTCAAAATGAAGTGCTTTTGAATAATTCCCCGTGAAAAGTAAATTATTGAATATTTCAGAACTTTGATAAATGTAGTGCATTCAAGAATGTTGAAGGATTATCTGACAGTTTTTTCTCAACGTCCACCACGCCTTGGGAACAGGTGAAAGTCGAGGTTTGAAAAATGTGACTACAAATCCCTGTTTTTTGGGGTGTCTTACCTTCGAACGATAGATACAAATTTCTTGGATAAAAGTGACCATATCGTTGAATTTGGAAGACTTTTCAGATACATCTCACTAAAAATTTTCAGGACTCTTGTGGAACGAGCTACAATCAAAAAAGTGAGGGGCCCCGACTTTTGGCCTCGACTTCAGTTTCTATTATATTAAATATCGAAGAAGAGATTTCCATTTGATTTACACATATGATATGCTAAATCTTGTCCAAGATATACACTTTAGTTGGAAAGTATAAGTTACGGTAGCATGTAAGTAACATCTTCTATTGTAGCCAAAGTTGGTTGCAGTAGCTAGGGAATGTGGGCACACATATCCCAAGTGATAGGAGTGTTTTCACTGAAGATCCTGTAGAAGCGTCTTAGGGGAAAGAAACTATTTCGAACTAGTTCACGACTCTGGATAGATTATCAGAGCAGAATTCCAGGCTTTCCTCTCTAGTACTTATGTAAATGGTTTTCGTAAGTAGTATTGTGGCCACGATACGTCTCTGACCCATGTGATTATTTCTTATGGCTTCCTTGGGATTTGAGTAACTTTAACATTTCGGTAAATACTCAGCAACTATATCTCATTTTAATTTTTATAATTTTAACTAATCATGATAATACCTGTTCATATAGATTCAAGAGACTAATGTTTGAGTATTTATGTTTGTTTGTTTTGTAAAGGACTTTGTATTTTGTCTTCTCATAAACATTGAACAAAACTTCTGAAAAATACTGTTAAAGAAAGGCATATACACTCATTGCAATATTGAGTTAAGGTCCATAAATTGGTTATGCCACAAGATTTGGTCGAATGTAGGTCGACTCAATTGTTCGCGAGCCAAATCAAAATGTCGTCGATCATAATCGAGAAAAATAATCCCATTCGCAATAATTCAGGACCATTTTTCATGATGTTTCAATAAAGTAAGGGATCCAGGAAAGAGTTTAGTTGTAAGAAAGAGGAAGAATAACGAAGTTTCTGAGAAAAGTATATTTCAAATATCTCCAATAAATTTTTGAAGACAAATATTTTTTGAGCACTTTAAAATTTTGAAATTAATATAGAAGAGGTATTAAATAAATTCCCTTTATCATTCTGAAATGAATTAAAGTCGATTTCCTTCAAAACTCCACCTTTCTTCTGCTTAAATCCTTTTGCTGAATTTGTACTTCTATAAGGAACACATTCTGTGAGTTTTATTCAGGTCAAACCAATTTTGTGGCAACGAAAATTTCATTTGGAAAACTGAATCTTCTTATTTTTCTTACAAACAAGGTCTAATTCGACAAAATGCTAAGAAAAAACTTTGCTCACTTCAAAAAGTTCTACAAAAAATACCTCTGACTCTTTTATGATCACTTGCATCATTTGCAAACGATGCGAGGTATCATTAAAGGAAAAGAAAAACTTTTCATAGAGCTTATTAAAGTGAGCAATGTCCATTAAGTAAAGAAATTTGAGCAAAAAAGTGTGGAGTTTTTTGAAAAAATTGACTTTTAACATTTTTATAAAAACCGCCACTATTTTGTGAATTTTTAAAATATCATTGATTTTTCGGCGGATTTCGTGAGACGACAATAAACCTCACAAGGGACAGGAAAAAACTCAAATATCCTAATTAGGTTGAAAGTTATAAAGGTTTGAAAGGAACATTTTTTTTTCAAACAACCCTAAAATTTGAAATCCTCCAACTTTGCCAAAATAATTATTTTTTCAAAATGGCGATATACATGTGTTCTTATTTCTTTTTAAAAAAAAAAGATATCGACGCCTCCATTCAATACTGCTCCACATCTTGTTTCGGCGGCGTACAGCGCCACGTCGAGTTTGGTCACTGTATAGCTCCATGCCCTGTGTATAAGCATAGGACCTAGAACCATACTGGCACCAAACGCGACGCAGAGCTGTACACCGCCTAAGCGCGACGTGGAGCAGTATGGAATGGAGGCGTCGATATTCAAGTGGCGAATGATCCTATGACTTGAAGTTGCACTGGCTGTCTGATGAAATGGGAGGTATCATTTCCGAAGTAATTTTTAGTGCTCAATTCAAATCCAACTTCCATTTTTTGCCTTCACGTCAGGATTTTGAGTTTTCTTAAATCATGATTTTATTTTAAAAGGTAAAACGCGTCCTATATACTCGTATGGATGTAGACATTCTTTTTCACGAAATACGATACAGTATAATTACTGTTGATATTGTGAACAAATTCCTAATAGGGCATTTTTCGTTATGAAAAGCCTTTTTTCATTGTTAATGTTTGTTATCGTCTACTCCAGAATAATTTCTACACTAGATATCATTCGCCGTTAAGTTTTATGATTATTATTTAGAAAATATGAACAAATTCAGAATCCCGTTTCAAAAAGAGAATAACATGAACAATTTCGTACGATTTCCTTGAAATATTTGATTTTTTTTTAAAATCAATATTCACAATTATAATTGCTATAACTCTACAAACATGTCCAAAATTAAATTCAGGGATCGACATTTCTTTTAGAGTAGAACATTTTCGAAGAGAAATAACTAGACAACGGATTCCGCAATAAAGCTCACCGTGTTGTCGTAAACAACCACGGAACTTTAAATTTGTAGGTTCACAGGTATGTAATTATGGACACAGAACAGTTAACCGAGGCCCACGAGAGAACAAATGGGTCTAAATATTAGCGGATATAAATATTCCGTCTCTGTATGAGAATGTCGCAACTCAAATGTATAAGGATCCCTCTGCAATTTCAAAAAGAGAAAGTAGTCGCTAAAAAACAACTGAATAGTGTAAATAAATAGGCGAATGGAACAGAATAGTGACAATATACAGTGCAGAAAGAAATGAAAGAGGTGAGAAAATACGTAGAGAAGTTCATCAATGAGAAGAAAGAAGGAATTCTAATAATGGGGGGGGGGCTGATTTAAGGATAGGAAGGAAAGGTTATACGTACACAGATCGCGTGGAACGGATAAGAGACTCAAAAGATCTGTGGATGCATAGCGAGGGAAAGTAACTATTAGAGTTGGTAGAAGATAGGAGGTGGTATACAGGGTGTTTTTTTATCTTGAGACATCGAAATTTCTCAAGGAATACGCATCCAACGAGGAAAATGTCCGTGATAAAAAAAAATATTTTTTATTGCAAATTCAGATTCTCCATTAAAAAATACGTAGGTCTTATTCGAATTTTTTTTTATTTGCGCCAGATGGCGATGCATTTACAAAAAATGACATTAATTTGACGCAACAGTTGGCTGTTCCCTTTGAGATGTTTTTTTCGGTGAGTCCCCTTGCCTCTCACCATCGAGGTGCTTTTTTTTTTGGTGAGTCCCCTCGCCTCTCACTATCGGGGTGCTTGTTTTCGGTGAGTTCCCTCGCCTGTCACCATCGGGGTGCTTTTTTTCGGTGCGTTCCCTCGCTTCTCACCATCAAGCTGCTTGTTTTCGATAAACATTTTACATTTAATGCTCAAAGTGGTGTCCCCTCACTTCGATGCACTTTTTGATCCGCGCTTGGAAACTGCACACAACAGCGGAGTGTGTCTGGTGTTATTTGATTGCAAGCAGTCCCAATTCGCTATTTCATGTTCTTTCAAGTTATTGAAATTTCTTGATAAACTAGATTCTTCAAATAACCCCCACAAAAAGAAATTCGGCGAAGTGAGGTCTGGCGATCTGGCAGGCCAATTTACCAGACCTCCTCTACCGATCCAGTGACCGTTGAATTCGCGATTTAGTAATTCACGCGCTATTGCCGCATGATGCGCTGAACAACCGTCATGTCGAGACCACATGTTCTGTCGCACCTCCAAGCTTAGGTCTTCAAGCAATGTTGGAAGTTCCTTCTCCGAGAAGTTACAATTTCTGTCTCCGTTTAAATTACCACCAATAAAATACGAACCAATAAGTTGTTCTCCAATTACTCCACACCAAACATTGACGGACCAACGACGCTGACACTCAACTTCGCGCAACCAGTGTGGGTTTTCTACACTTAAATAATGCATGCTATGTCGATTAACCGTACCGTGGTTCGTGAAAGATGACTCTTCTGAAAACAATACTCGAAAAAAGGAATTCGGGTTTCCTTATATCTGCTGAAGCGTGAATTGACAAAATGTCACTCGGTTCTGAAAATCATTGTCATGAAGTTCATGATGCAGTGAAATATTAAAGGGATGATATTTATTACGTTTTAATACCTTCCAAACACTGCCTGGAAAACGTTGAGCATAAAGAGGGACAGCATCACCGATATCCCTGCCACTTTCTCCATAAATAAGAATTATTTCAATTTTTTCTTGTACAGATAAAGCCTCATTATAGAAATGATGAGGTCAAGTAATGAGGGAATATAACAACACCCAATCAAACTAAGATATTCAATCCAACCCAAAGAAACCGACCGTATCTCTCTCTCATCTTTTGTAATGTTGTAGGTTTCACCTGCATATTACTTTGTCTTGTTGTTATTTTCAATTATTTGTAAACAGCTCCCCCTCTCTTGCAGGGAATATCCGCGAGAGATCGAAGCTCGATCGAGGGCCGAACAGTTTGATTTCATGTATTTTTTTCACTATGCTTCATTACTTTTTTATTAGACACACTCTCATGAACTTTTTATAGGAAGAAAGAGTAAGAGTCACTTTTGCTAATAATTCTTTTGGGGTTCTTCTTTTTGTTTTCTTCATTTACCGAGATTTGAGGATAAGATTCGAAACTTAAGAGTTACCCCTCCTACCGCCCTCAGGGAATGGGGCGTGGGAAAAATTCCACTAAAAAATCACCCCGTTTTTTGAGAGGCGAGGGGACTCACATTGAAGAAGCACCCCGTTTTGTGAGAGACGAGGGGACTCACACTAAAAAAGCACCCCGTTTTGTGAGAGGCGATGGGACTCACACCAAAAAAGCACCCCGTTTTGTGAGAGGCGAAAGGATTCACACTAAAAAAGCACCCCGTTAAGTGAGAGGCGAGAGGACTCACACTAAAAAAGCACTCCAATAAGGAGTTTAAAATCGTATTGCAACCTCCTCGTGGTGAACTCTGGAAATTATAATTTTTATAGGCCAACTACAGACGATTCTTATTTAAATACTTCATATACATAGAATACCAACATTCTTTTCCAACTTTTTTTCGTGAATATTTTTCAACTATTTCGTTTGGTGTGTCGCGTAATATTACAGCAATCGTAATTTCACTGCAGGAAAAACGTTTCAAAAATGAGAATTTGTTTTTCATAATGTTATGTATAAAAGAAATGAAAAACAAGTGAACCCTCAAAATACAAGTGCACCATTATTCCAGCCGAACGCTGAATTAAACTAATAAAGTGTCAACCGAACAGTGGAGTTCGATGTGCCCGTCTGGAGCGATAGTGTGCTGTGTGCTGTGCGGCATGCATGATTTTCATCATTTTTCGCCATGGCGCACCACTAGAAAAAATCTAATAAAAATGTATGTTGAAGAAGACACTTCAAGGTTTGTTTTGGGAAAAAATTGGAGGTGCGCCTCTAAAACATAACCAATAGGGGCTTGATAGGTGATGGGGCCGTTTTCACATGCTAATCCCCCTAGGCCCTTTCTTTCACTCTTGTCAAACAATGTTTCCTCTACACCACATTCTTGAGAACTCACTCATTACTGACTTTGTCCATTAGCGTTTTACCGCACGTATTTCACAGGAAGTGCATTCCAACCGCGTTCACTTTGCTCTTATCATTTTCTCGAAACGTCCAGGTCTCGCTAATATACAACACTGTGGGTGCAAGCACAGAGTTATATATTGCAATTTAAGCGTTATTCGTTATGTCCAGGAGGACATGACGCAGCCTTGCCTAACGCCCTGCTTTTTATCAAAACAATCGCTCAATTGTCCATTCACTCTTACACTCGCTTGACTATCATTGTATATTGTTTTCATTGCTCTTGGAAGCCAACCATTCACTCCATATTCTTTTAGAACCTCCCAAAGTTCAGATCTATTAACCTTATCGAAAGCTTTTTCAAGATCAACAAATGCACAGAAAACTCTTTTGTTTACTCTCGAACTCTTTTCTATGATCTGTCTCAAGCTAAATATCTGATCCGCACATGATCTTCCAGGCATAAATCCACATTGAACT
>JAUMHM010000005.1:6769437-6790759 GCA_032362435.1 Melikaiella ostensackeni
CCTTTTTTTCTGAAAATTTTCCTACTGTGATTGGCTGTCCAAATTTTTTTTTCACTAACAAGCTCCACCTTTTGAGGTGTGCTTATCATATTTCTGTCTCTCTCGCACACTCAACTCAGAATTCCCACGGGTGTCCCCAGCCCTCTTAAGCCCTACTTCATAGGCATTGAAAAGGGCTGAGAAAAAAAATCAACATGGTAAAAAAATCTATATTTTATAATGTTGACTTTTTACTTCTTTGATTCCTTAAGTAGTTATTTAATTGCAAAAAAGACGCTTTTTAAAAGGTTAACTATTAATACTTATAATTTCTAAGATGAAATACTTGAACTGGATTCTCGGTATTCCAAATGAATATATAACCCAACCATTGCAAGCGCCTCCTCCTCGGGGAATTCCCACGCAAATTCTGTACAGCTGTACATAATGTCAGATGCATTTGCCAAGAATAATAGCATGTTTCTACATTTAAACTTTTTCGATTATCTGAGAGTTAACAACATTTAGTGCAGAGATTGTATATCAAATTTACCTCCATAATACACTTCAAAAACACATTCAACTCTGAATTTATGTGGGGTTTAAGGTATGGCTCGCGATGGCCGTGAGACTCTTCCCAGAATTTTTTTCAACGTAAACAGTCAGAGCTGTAAAAACCATTTCCAGTACAAATACATAATATTACTTAACTGGGTTTCGTACAAGTGTAGATTTATCGAACAGACGGCTTCGTTGCTACGGACTCCGTCAACTCCGCTGCGCTCACTTGACTTCTGTCTCGACTCCTTGGACCCTATCATGAGCGGGTGTGTATTATTTTGGATTAAGTGAACTTGGGGGCCCAATCACTAGGGTGGTCCACATTTTTTTTAATGCTCTTACCCCCAAAATTTGTTCGAACCGACAAAAAAATGAATGCTTATTATTTTGAGAGAAAAAATTATATTCAGAGGTTCCGCATGCCCCATGAAAATTAACACGTTTTTCCGATAATAAAAATAAACGTTTTTGTGAATTTTTTTCAGAATTCTTAATATCAGGTATATCGAGTTGTAACCCTCAATTTTTTTTGCAAAATAAGCCATAGAATAGGAATCAAAAGTTACTTTTCGAATTTTACCCTTATATATAAGTCTGCATTATTACATTCCAAAAAAACTCCATAAATGAAAAATTGGGTTTTGCGAGTTTTTGGCGCTAATTTTCGATTTTTGCGGTTTTTTTATTTCAAATTGTTTTCACTACATGAAATATTACTTTACACTGATAATCAGATGTTTAAATAAAATTTTCAAACAATTTATTATTGTTTATAGCGATTTTCTCTTGGAATAGAGTTGAAAAGTCACGGTTTTTTTCGAATCCTTCTAAATTTTCGGTTCAAGCGAGGCAATGGTGAATAATAGTCGACAAAAACAATTATTTAAACAATTTATTACAATTTGTAACAATATTCTCTTAGAATAGTGCTAGAAAGTTGCGGTTTTTTTTTTAATTTTCAACTTCTTACCCACTTTTCACTCAGAGTTAGGTGATGATTAATTGAAGTTAACAAGCAGAATTGTGTAAACGATTTATTATTATTTTTATTAATATTTTCTTCGAATAATGCTAGAGAGTTGCGGGTTTTTCTCAAATTTTCAACCTTATGTACACTTTTCACTTCGTGAATTAATAATCAATGCTATTTAACAAACCTAATTGTTTGAACAATTCATTATTGCTTATAAATATCATTCTCTATAGTAATACTAAATAGTTGCGGCTTTTTCTGAAATTTTAAGCTTTTCTTCTATTTTGTAGTTGTGAAAAAATAATGAATGAACATCATTGAGGATTATTTTTCAAACCTTTTTGTCTGAATTTTTAGAACATTAGCAAAAGTGTGAAAATACCTCATTTTGAGATAAATTGGAGTACTTTTGTAAAAATGATTCTTCTTGATTTTTATTAATTATTTATTCATAACTAAAGAAGTGAAAAAGCGCTGAAAAATTATTAAAAAACACAACTTTCTCTCATCGCTCCAAGAGATGATGGATATAGACAATAATGAATTGTTTGAGAATTTAGGTTTGTTAACTTGCATTAACTATTACCTTACTAAGTGAAAAATGAACAAAAAGTTGAAAATTTCAGAAAAAACGCAACTATATAGCATCACTAGGGAGGAGATAGCTATGAACAATAAAACATTGTTCAAACAATTATGCTTGTTAAATTGCATTTATAAGTAAAAAGTGGACAAGAGTTAAAAATTTCAGAAAAAAACCACAACTTTCTAGCATTTTCCAAGAACATCATTCAGAATAATAATAAATTGTTTAAAGAATTGTGTTTGTAAACTTGAATTCATTGTTGCCCCACTTTCATTGAAATGTGCAAAAAAGTGATAAACTTTAGAAAAAAACGCAACTCTTTAGTATTATTCCAAAAAATATTGTCGTGAATAATAACAAAATTTTTTAAACAATTTTTTTGTTATATTTAATTGATTATTTCTTCGCTCTAACTAAAAAGTTTAAAAAGTCGAAAAAAACTGAGACTTTCTAACTCTATTCGAAGAGAAAATTGCTATAAACAATAATAACTTTCTTAAGCAATTTATTTAAACATTTAATTTTCAGTAGAAAGTAATATATTTCATATGAGAAACAGTTTGTACTACAAGGAACCGCAAAAAGATAATTATCAGCGTTGAAAACTCGCAAAACCCACTTTCTCGCTCATGGGGGTTTTTTGAGACCCTATAAAATAGATCTATGGGGGTGACATTCGGAAAGTAATTGTTGATTGTTATTCTATGGCTAATTCGAACGAATTTGGAGAGTAAGAGCAAGAAAATTCGGAAACAAATCTTCGCAGAAAAAAATCAAGTTCTATTTTGAACCAAAAGACGATGACAAACTTACTGGAACAGAATTGAACCACAATTGTTTATTTCGATTGTACATTTCGAGTCATACGAATATCAAAAGCAATTTGAAATTTTTTCAGTTTTGATACTGATCGAGGCAGCGAATATAGATTTGAACATAGCCTGTGAAAAATAATAATTCCTCGATCTCACCAGTAGCTTCGTGGGTAGAGCACGTGACCGACAATTGAAAGACCTGGGTTCGATTCCCATCTGAGCGAAAGAGGATTTTTTTTCACAGAAAAGTATTAGAATATCTCTTTAAAAACCATCTGTTCCGAAATGGCGTAAATATCTGAATTGTATGGGTTAGTGTGGATCGATACAGTAGAGTTCTGTTACACGGTGAGTGATAAATTGCTTGAGGTAAAGGTTCGTAACCCCCGAAAGTCCTCCTTGAGCCAGTTCGTAACCCAATGATGAGCCGGTTCGTAACCAGCAATGACAGCATTTCAATTTTTAAAAGGGATTTTTCCAGAGGGATTACAGATGCGTCACTGCTGATATTTCGGTGCCCGTTCGTAACCGACTTAGAAATTATTGTATTTTGACATGGAAAGCTACTCACCCAAATGATTACACACGAAACAAGACGAACGTATAACTGTCCACTGGATTGACACTACTTTTTACTCACTCTCACTGACTTCAGTGCTGGTCTTATAGTCAGCTGGTCTAAAAGTACATTGTGCCACCGTAGAGGGTCAGAGCGCGACGTTTTTGTTTCTTTTTTGGATTGATAAATGCAATATAATGCCTCTCATCTTATATCCGTTTTATTCATTTTCATTTTTACTTTGAAAAGAGATTCACACCATCCAACAGTTTCTATTTAATTGTATAAAAAATGAATTTATACGCTTGCTGAGTTACGAACTGGTCAGGGTTACGAACTGGAGCCTTTACCTCAGTAGTGAACAAAATTTTCCAATAAATTTTGAAATGAAATTTTAGGGGTCATCCACAAGCTGCTTCGACCTCCTCCCTCAAATCTGACTAAGATTTTATAAACTTGTGGATAGAGCGTACATATCAGTTTTCTAAAATAATATTTTCAAAGTATTAGGAGTGAACTTCAAAGTTTATTTAAACTATTATTCTTTAGCCTATAAATTATCAAACTTCCTATTTACTCGTCGTAGGCTTCACAGTCTTTTACCTGTTTCCCTCTTCCGCCCTTTTTATTGTTTTCAACGTAAATGCAAACTGAATTAGTCGAACCAAATAAGAAAATGCAACTATTTTTGGTTGAAAGTTTATTCTTTTTGGTAGAAAAGTCTTCCACTATATTTTTGGTTATTACAATATAATACAATATTTTTATATATTCGAATTTAAGAATTTATCTCTTTCGATAGAAATTTCATCCTTTTTGGATAAAAGTATAGATGTTTGTAAGAAAATTCAACTGTTTCGGTTGTGGATTGAACTATTTTGTTTGAAATTCTTCTTTTTTGCATAAATTCAACGTCTTTTTGGAAGAAATTTCACATTTCCTCTTGAAAATTTAACTTTTTATCAGAACATTAATTTTCTTGGTTGACATTTTATATTTTATGGTTAGACACTAATTACTTGGTTTAAAATCCAATCATTACATTAAAGAGCCATCCTTTTCATTGGAAATTAATCTAGTTTCAGTTAAAGATTCCAATAATTGGTTGAAAGTAAAACTACTCTATTACGGAATAATTTTTTTCGTTCAAGATTTATCATTTAATTTAGAAATTCATCTCTTTGGTTGAAAATATTAACTTTTTAGGCTGAAAATCTCACTGTTCCATTTTTGGTTTAAAATTAATCTTTTCAAGTGGGAAATTCAGCTGTTTGGTTGAGAATTAAATTATTTTGTTCAAACTTTAACAATTATATTAGAAATTCATTCATTTTTGGTTGAAAATTTGACTGTTTTTGATATAATTAAAAAATTATCATTCAATGAATTACGCACTTTTTGAATTCAAAATTCACTTTTGATGTAACTGATCGAATTTCTGCTGGACTTTTATCGAAGTTGTAATATCTTTAGATCTATTACATTTTTTTAGCAAGAACTTTTCTTACATCAGGTCTTCCGACTCCCTCCCCCCTCTGTAACCCTCATAATAAACAATAAGATTTTGCAAAACCCCCTCTACCCTTGAATCGTCTTACGTAATTTGTGAATAATCCCTTAAATAGATTTATGCTGCAAAGCCTAAAAGGCCTCTCGCAGGAGAAGACCCCCTCGGATTTTATATTTCCTTGTTCAGTAGTTACGCCACTGCCGGCAATCGGAAGACCTGGGTTCGATTCCCAGCGGAGCAAAAAAGGATCGTTTTTCAAAGAAAAATTTTAGAACATAGCTGAGGTTTAAAATGAGTTTGTATGAAAATGGGATGGAACAAGATAGAAACCCTGTAGTTTTCTCTGTGTTCAACAATGTAGTGAAGCAAAGTCAAGTTCAAAGTCGAATTTAAAACATTGTTTAAAAGTAAGTTGACCTATAGTAATGGATTTTTGCATCTATTCGCTTTTAGTATTAGAAGCAGATAAATTTTCGTACAGATTGCTCTAAATCGTGTACCGTATTGCTTAAAAACTGAAGTGATGTGACGAGAGGGAGTTAGCCGGATGCGAGTAATGAACTCTGCATGTCCGACATCCGGTTCTTTCCAAAAACAAGTTGACGAGGCCACTTCCCGCAAATTCCTACTGAGATACGTTCCGAAACTAATAATATCTTCGAGTTTGTGTTGAGGGAGATGATACTCAAGTTCTGTCTCTCCACGCCCATTCTCTTTGCCCCCCACCCCTCTCAATCTCGCTCTCTCTCTGTTACTTCACTCAGGGAGAACATAGCAACAGAAACCCAGATTGAAATTCCACAGAAATCTTTTAGCTTTGATACTCCAGTTAACTGAAAATTATTATTACAAAATCTTCGAAATATGTAATAAGAATGTAAGAAAGAATAGATACCTTTGAAAAGGGGACTTTCAATATAAATAATATAATAATTATAATGTGACTGAAAATGAAAGCGTGGGGCGTAAATATTAGGATCATTATTATATTATTACTATTATTGCATGTCCCCTTTCCAGAGGTGCTTATTTTGGGATAAACTTCCGAAAAGGTCACCCAAGAATATTGACTTGATACTTGGTCTAGGGGTTTCTTTTAGACCCTAGTTGAACGCACTAGAAGGATTTTTGCGCAGATCAATATAAATCAAGTTATTAATAGTTTTGACCTTCTTTAAAAATTAGTTTTTCTTCAAAGTTTCGAAAAATATTGATTTTGGAAAAAAATTTCGTTCACGAAGGCTGTAGATTTCGTTGAAACACTTTTTTTCATGTGTACTTTTTTCTAGAATTAATATTTTTTGAGAAAAATGACAAAAATGAATTTTCAGATTTTTTGTTACAAAAAATGTCAAAACTTGCGATACTGGTGCCTGAAAAAGTTTTAAAGGATAAACTTTTATCACTGGAAAATATTTAAGAGCACCACTAGGATGCGTGGTTTTTTTTCATGGCGTTGGAAAAGGGGTCGGCATAAGTGGTGGGAGATGGTTTGGGCCATTTAAAATGCCCAAGACTAGGACGCGTGGTTTTTTTTCACTCTGTTTTCCCTTCAAAACAAGTAAAAATGTTTCGCGTTTGACTGAAGGTTTCCGTGGAGGGGAACAACTGATGATTCTGTAGACCATTTCTTTTTTCTTTAAATTCTTTCGCCTTTTACTAAAGATTTCCATGGAGGGGAACACCTGATGAATTTATAGACCAATTTTTTTTCTATTTATATTGGTCTATAGACTCATCAGTTGTGTCCCTCCATGGAAATCTTTAGTAAAAGGCAAAAGATTTGTACGTGTTTTGAAGAGAAACCACAGTGAAAGAAAACCACGAGTCCTAGTCTTGGGCATTTGAAATGGCCCACACCCCCTACCACCACTCACGCCTACCCCTTTTCCAACGCCCAAAAAAAATCACGCAGACTAAGTAGTGGTGGTCTTAAATATTTTTCAATGATAAAAGTTTATTCTTCAAAACTTTTTTAGTTTCTACTATAGGAAGTTCTGCCATTTTTTGTAACGAAAAATCTGAAAATTCATTTTTGTCATTTTTCTCGAAAAATTTCAATTTATGAAAAAAAATGTGCATAAAAAAAATGTGTTCCTAAGAGGTCTTCAACTTTTGTAAACAAGATTTCCTCCGAAATCGATATTTTTCGAGATTTAAACAAAAACTAATTTTCAAAAAAGTCAAAATTATTAAATCCCCAAGCCAAGTATTAAGTCAATATACTTGGATGACCTTTTCGGAAGTATACCCTTATTTTGTTTCATTTCAGTATATTTGAATAAAAACTTGTTGAAAAAATTAGACTATATATTTTATCTTATGCTTTTTAGTCTTTCGCAAATGTTAAGGGCAGAGGGAAAGGTATCATATCCAATTTGAACTCCACTCCCCAAGACCTTTTTATAGATACACATATTGTTGCAGTTTTCTAACAGTATGATAATCCATTGGGCAGGGGTCTACTATTGCATAGGGAAGGGGGGAGGCGATATCAATTCTAAACTACATGTGCATGAAAATTGCTAAGTCAATATAGATATGTCAAAAAGTGTTAATTATGTATGCTTCTTAGAGTTGGAACAGGAATCCTAAAAAAAAGGGGCAGAGGGTTTAAATATGAATGTTTGCCAGAGTTGGAACAAGAATCCAGGTGGAAGGAAAAGGGAATTAAATTATGAATTTTCTTTAGACTTGGAACAGAAGTCCAGGTAAGAAGCGTGGGGGATGTAATTATGAGTTATTTTTGTAGAAAGGAGAGGGGTGTAATAATAAATGTTTTTAGATTTGGAACAGGAATCCAGGTGAAGGCAAGAGGGGATGTAATTATAAATATTTTGTAGAGCTGGAAAAGCAGTCCAGGTAAAAGAGAGACGGGCGTAATTATGTATGGTGTTTCGAGAAAGAACGGGATTCCAGGTGAGAAGGAAAGGAGGTGTTATTACGGATACTATTTGGAGTTTGAACAGAAATCCAGGTAAAAGTGAGGGGGTGTAATTATGAATTCTGTTCAGAGTTGGACCAGGAATCCAGATGAAACAAAGGAGATGTTATTATGAATGCTTTTTAGATTTGGAACAGTAAATCAGGTGAAAAGGGAAAGGGGTGTAATTATTCATGTTTTTTTAGAGTGATTGGGAAATTTTAGGGGAGAGAGTTGAATAATGAATGTTTTTTAGAGTTCGAACAGGAGTTCAGGTGAAAAGGGAAGAGAGTGTAATTATTAAAGCTCTTTAGAGTTGGAAAAGGTGTCCAGGTAAAAATGAGAGTGATATCATCATGAGCGCTCTTTAGAATTGGAACAGGAATTCAGGTGAAAGAAGGAGGGAGTGTAATTATGGAGGTTTTTTTGAGTTGGAAAAGAAGTCCAGGTAAAAAGGAGAAGGACGTAATTATGAATGGTTCTTGGAATTGAAACAGAAATCCAGGTGAAAAGAGGTAATTACGAATGCTATTTAAAGTTGCAACATGAATGCTGGTAAAAGGGTGGCGGGGGGGGGGGGGGGTTAATTATGAATGCTGTCTAGAATTGGAAAAGTAATCCTGGTGAAAGGGGAAGGGGGTGTAATCATGTATGGTTTTTAGAGTTGGAACGGGAGTCCAGGTGAGAAGAGAAGAGTGTGTTATTATGAATACTTCAAATATTTTAAACAGCAATCCAGGTGCAACCGAGGGGGTGTAATTATAAATTGCTTTTTAGAGTTGGAACAGTTATCCAGGTAGAAATGGGAGGGGGTGTAATTAGAAGTCATTCTTGTGAAAAGGGGAGGAGGTAAAGCTGAAACAAGAATGCTGGTGAAAGGGTGGCGGGGGGTGTGATTATAAATGCTTTTTAGAATTGGAAAAGTAATCCAGGTGAAAAGGGGAGGTATTTAATTATGTATGCTTTTTAGAGTTGAAACGGGAGTTCAGGTGAGAAGGGTAGGGGATGTCCAGGATTAAGTGAGGAGGTGTAATTATGAATGCTCTTCAGAGTTGGAACAGCAATCCAGGTGAAACAAAGAGGGTGTTATTATGAATGCTTTCTGAAGTTGCAACAGTAAGTCTGGTGAAAGGGGAAGAGGGTGTAATTAATAATGTTTTATAGAGCTGGAACATGAGTATTTATGGAAGTTTGGGGGAGGGGTGTAATTATGAATGTTTTTTTAGAGCTGACATAGGATTCCAGGTGAAAGGGGGTGGGGTGTAATTATAAATGATTTCAGAGCTGGAACAGAAGTCCAGATGAAAAGGGTAGAGGGTGTGATTATTGCAGCTCTTTAGAGCGGGAAAAGGTGTCCAGATAAAAAAGGACAGGGGTGTAATTATGAATATTCTTTAGAATTGGAATAGAAATCCAGGTGAAAGAAGGAGGAGGTATAATAATGAATGTTTTTTTGAGTTGGAAAAGAAGTCCAGGTAAAATGGAGAAGGACGTAATTATGAATGCTTTTTAGAATTGGAATAGGAATCCAGGTGAACAAAAGTAGTTACCAATCTTTTTTAAAGTTGGAACATGAATGTAAATGGAACCGAGGGGGTGTAATTATGAATGCTTTTTAGAATTGGAAAAGTAGTCCAGGTGGAAAGGGAAGGGAGTGTCATTATGAATACTTCTTAGAGTTTGAACAGAAATCCAGGTGAAACCAAGGAGGTGTAATTATTAATGCTTATTAGAGTTGCAACAGTTGCCCAGGTAAGAGTGTGAGCGGGTGAAATTAGGAATTATTTTTGTAAAAAGGGAAGGAGGTGTAATTATAAATGCTTTATAAAGTTGCAACAAGAACGCTGGTAAACGGGTGGCGGGGGGTGTGATTATAAATGCTTTTTAGAATTGGAAAAGTAATCCAGGTGAAAAGGGGAGGGGGTGTAATGACGTATGCTTTTTTGAGTTAGAACTTTAGTCCAGGTGAGAAGGAAAAAGGGTGTTATTATGAATGTTTTGTAGAGCTGGAAAAACGGTCAAGGTAAAAAGGAGAGTGGCTTATTTATGTATGCCTTTTCGAGTTGGAACAGTTATTCAGGTAAAAAGAGGAGGGGGTGTAATTGGGAATTATTTTTCTAAGAAGGGGAAGGGGTGCAATTGGGAATTATTTTTGTAAAAAGGGGTGGGAATGTAATTATGGATGCTTTCTAGAGTTGAAAGAGTTATTAAGGTAAAAAGGGGAGGGGGTGTATTTAGGAATTATTTATGTGAAAAGGCGAGGAGGTATAATGACGAAGGCTTTGTGAAGTTGGAACCAGAATGCTGGTAAAAGGGTGGCGGGTGGTGTGATTATAAATGATTTTTAGAATTGGAAAAGACCCCCAGGTGAAAAGCGGGAGGGGGTGTAATTTCGTGTGCTTCTTAGAGTTGGGACGGTAGCCCAGGTGAGAAGGGGAAGGGAGTGTTATCATGAATGTTTTGTGGAGCTGGAAAGCAGTCCAGGTAAACAGGAGAAGGGCATAAATACATATGTATGCTTTTTCAAGTTGGAACAATTATTCAGATAAAAAGGGGAGGGGGTGTAATTAGGAATTATTTTCGTGGAAAGGGGAGGTGAGGTAGTAATTATGAATGCTTTTTAGTGTTGGAACATTTATTCAGGTAAAGAGGGGAGGGGTTGTAATTACGTACACTTTTTAGAGATGGTACGGTAGTCCAGGTGAGAAGGGAAGAGGGTGTTATTAAGAATGTTTTGTTGAGCTGGAAAAGCAGTCCAGGTAAAAAGGAGAGCGGGTGTAATTATGAATTATTTTTGTAAAAATGGGAGAGGTCTAATTATGAATGCTTTTAAGAGTTGGAACAGATATTCAGGTAAAAAGGGAAGGGGGAGTAATTAGGAATTATTTTTGTCAAAAGGGCGGAAGTGTACTTATGAATGCTTTGTAAAGTTGGAACAAGAATGCTGGTGAAAGGGTTGCGGGGGCTGTAGCTATGAATGCTTCTTGGGATTGGGAATGTAATCTAGGTGAGAAGGGGGAGGGGGTGTAATTACGTATGCTTCTTGAGTTTGAACCGTAGTCCAGATGAGAAAGGAAGGGGGTGTAATTATGTATGCTTTTTGGAGTCGGAATGGGAGTTCAGGTGAGAAGGGAAGGGGGTGTTTTTCTACATAATTTTCTGAGTTTGAACAGGAATCCAGGTGAAACAGAGAGGGTGTAATTATAAATGATTTTTAGAGTTGAAACAGTAATTCATGTAAAAGTAGGTGGGGGTGTAATTAGGAATTATTTTTGTAAGAAGAAAAGAGGGTGTGATTATAAATGCTTATTAGATTTGGAACAGTAAAGAGGGGAGGGGGTGCAATAAGGAATTTTTTAAAAATAGGGCGGGGTTTAATTGTGAATGATTTGTAATGTTGGAGCAAGAATGCTGGTGAACAAGGTGGCGGGGTGTATAATTATGAATGCTTTTTGGAATTGGAAAAGTAATCCAGGTAGAAAGGGGAAGGGGCATAATTACGTATGCTTCTCAGAGTTTGAGCGGAATTTCAGGTGAGAAGGCAAAGAGTTGTTATTATGGATACTTTTTAGAGTTTGAGCAATAATCCAGGTGAAAAAGAGGGGTGTAATCATCAAGTATCTTCAGAGTTGAAATAGGAATCCAGAAGAAACAGAGGAGGTATAATTATGAATGCTTTTTAGAGTTGGAACAGTAAACGAGGTGAGAAGGGAAAGGGGTGTAATTGATAATGTTTTTTAAGTTGAAACATGAATGATTGTGAGATTTTTTTTGGGGGGGGAGTGTAATTATGAATGTTTTTTAGAGTTGTAACTTGAGTCTAGATGAAAAGGGGACAAAGTGTAATTATGAAAGCTTCCTAGAGTTGGAAAAGGAGTGCAGTAAAAAAGGAGAGTGGTGTCATTATCAATGCTTTTTGAAATTGGAACAGGAATCCAAGTTGAAGGAGGAGGAGGTGTAATGATAAATTTTTTTAGAGTTGGAAAAGGAGTCCAGGTGAAGGAGAGAAGGATGTTATTATGAATGCTCTTTAGAATTGGAACAGGAATCCAGGAGAAACGGAGGGGGTGTAATTGTGAATGCTTTTTAGAGTTGGAACGATAAACCAAGCGAAAAGGGAAGGTGGTGTGATTAATAATGTTTTTTAGAGTTGGAACATGAATGATTGTGAAAGTTTGGGCGAAGGAGTGTGATTAGGAATGTTTTTTAGAGTTAGAACAAGAGACCTGGTGGAAGAAGGGTATGGTGTATTCATAAATATATTTTAGACTTGTAACAGGAGTCCAGATGAAGAGGGACAGAGAGTGTAATTATGAAAGCTTACCAGAGTTGGCAAAGAAGTGCAGTTGAAAGGAGAGGGGTGTACTTATAAATGATTTTAGAATTGGAGCAGAAATCCAGGTGAAGCAAGAGGGGGTGTAATTGTGAATGTTTCGTAGAGCTGGAAAACAGTCCAGGTAAAAAGGAGTGGGTGTAATTATAAATTCTTTTTAGAATTGGAACAGGAATCTAGGTTAAATGAGGAAGGGGTGTAATCATGAATGCTTTTTAGCCTTATTACCAGAATCCTGAGGGAAAATGGAGGTGTGCAATTGCGAAGGCTTTTTTGAGTTGTAAGCGGAACCTTATATTTCGAATTATTGTGATATAATTAACTTACAGATATTAGCCTGTGAAGATTTAAAAAATATATTACAGTTAGTTTCTGAAAAATGCAAAATAGATAAGTAAATAACTTCTTACATTAGCATGAAACTGGCTAGAATAGGAAACTCCAAGTAAAATACAATCTTTCCTCGTTCTGTCTCGGAAATCGTGAAGCCAAAAGCTGCAGAGAAAAGAAAGGGACGTCCTTTCTCTTAAAGTTACTTTCTACTCGTACTTGTTTCGACAGGACACTCACAGCAAACGCCTACCCTACGTCATATTTTTAACATAGCTTCTGTTGTCACTTCCGGTACACCGTCGTTCGTAATTCCCCTTCTAAGAGGAGATGACGATGTTTCTCGCGTTCCTTTTTCTCTTCCGTTGAGGGAAGCATTTTATCATGACGAATATAACTCTCTTTTTACTATGCTCTTTACTTCTCCTTTACAACGCAACGGTCGGCGATTTTCACCAACTTAAGTGCTTGACAGATGGGGTTTTAAAGTTTTTTTTTCAGAATTAATCTGTTTCATATATTACGAAAAGAGCAAAAGAAATCATGCGGTACCAAAGAACAAACAAAAACTTCGTTTCCGTTAAAAGCGTTACAGTTTGGGCTCTTTAGGATTTTCTTGAAATGAGAAGATATCCAATTTTCATATAAATTTCACGATTTTGGCTACATAATTTTGAATAAAATATTCTGTGAAAAAATGAAAGCTTTCAACTCCGCTGAGATTCAAGCCCAGGACTTCTGGCTTACCGGCTCGAATCCCAGCGGAGTTGAAAAGCGTTCTTTTCTTCACAAAAAATATGATTTAATTTTTGTTTCAAAATTTCTATCTTGTCTTAATGACGTGAAAATATTTCTGAGGTTTGATTAGCTGAATGTGTTGTTGCTGTATATTTCTGGTTTGCGGATGGTAAAACAAAATTTTCTCTTAGAGCTGACCAAAATGACTTAAATGAGAAACTCAGATGAGAATTACATAATATTAAACCATATATAACTGTCTGTGTGAAAAACAAGGTGGACCCTTATAGGGGGCCCTCATGGATTACTCTCAGGCCATGAAGGGCCCCTGAGGGCAATCTAGGCGTGGCTACTCTTAGAAACAACATGCTAGTCCATAAGGATCCACCTTGCTCTTTCCTCGTGGTCCCCACTATGGTTGCCCTCAAGAGGCTCTTGTGGGCCCCTTACATTTGCCTTGACGATAAATTTTTTATTTAATTCGGACTTAGAAATTTTAACTGATCGAACATGAGGGCAAACGAACAGGGCCCCCTGCGAGGACCCTTGTGGGTTTTCCCCTATGGATTATCCACATGGACCCCTGTCGGGGGCCAACATTCCAAAGAGGGCTGAACGGGGCATTTTCGACATACGTAGTGTAATTCAAATTAAATAATATAGAATTAAAGAATTTCATTCATACACATAAATAATATAAATATAATAGTAATATGAAGAGTCAGTTTTTAAACAGACCTGAATGAAAATATTAAAGTCAGGTACAAAGAATAAAACAAAACTCACCCCAATTAAAATACAATACATCTCGTTTATAAATCCTCCATATTTCATTAAAATTTATCGTACTACACGGCATTTCATGAGTTTTTACTGAAATGAAATTAAGATGGAGTCGTTTAGATTTTTAATTGCCTAGTAAAAATGTTACGCCCGACGACTTAGAGGAAAAGAAAAATATGATTAATGAAGAATAATCGCATGAAATGAAACGAATTGAAATCTGCTTCGAAATATATGCCAAGATAAAGAAAATTTTTAAAAATGAATTCCTGCTTTGCTAATTTCAATAAAATTAATAAATTTCCTCTAAACGAGAAAAATTTGTTTCCGGAATGTTTTGAAATACTAGGAATTTCTACATACTTTGGATTATTTAAAAATAATTTTGCTTTCCATGTTACGGACGCCCATATCTTAATTATCCTTCAATGAAAGAATTGATCGAAAAAGTCAAAAGTTGTAAATTGAATGATTGTACAATTTTAAATACAATACATTTCAATTTAGAAGCAATCTAAGCCGAATAATTTTTATTACACGGCTGCCAGAATCATACAGTATAATTTTGAGATAAAAGTGCTTGTTATTAAAAATTTTCAAATATCTAAAAATTTATTTTTTAGAAATTGAAAGGGTGTGCAATCCGCAAAAAAACAAGAAGGTTTAAAGTCAACACAATGGCAACCGTTTTACTGAAAATCAAAAATGTTTTTTTTTTTTAATATGCGAGATACGGAAAAAGTCGAAAAGAAAGATTGTTCCTTTCGATGAGTTTTACGAAAAGTTTATCATCATTTTCCGACGTTTGAAAAGAAATTGTGATAACGCGCGAAGAAAAAGTTACTTGTTTTAATTATTTTGAGAAATGCTGGATTTTGAAATCAAGCGCCCCTTTAAAAAAAATTGAAGTTCAAATTTGAATTTTCATTAATTGGGGGGGATTTTAAATTTGAACTATTTGAAAAGAGAAAACTTTGAAATTTGTTATAATGATATGAGATAAATGCTTTTATTTACAATTTGGTATTTAATAGTCTTGGATACGATTGAATCAAATTGCTGATTTCAAAACTCTTTCAATTTGATATATAATTAATTTTTGAACGACCTGTGTGGAAAAGGGCACATTCAGCCTTCCTTGGAATGTTGGCCCCAGTTTGATTAGTTTAAACTTACAAAAACTGCATTTTTTTGAAATTCGATGACATTTTTTTTAAGTTAAATTTTAAAATCTCAAATATCCCACGACAGCCCCCGCAGGGGGCCCTGCTTATTGCTCTCATGCCTCACTTTACAAAAATTAAACAATCTCTTTGTTTCAATAAATATTTTTTTGTGTAAAATTGTAAGAATATCTAACCAAGTGTGCAAAAAATATGTCAAAAGGAAAATGCCAGTCTGATAAGATGCTGTTCATGAGTTCAAGTTCCGATCGAGGTCGAGGCATCTGCGATGGACACACGAGGGGAGCCCAAGATTTTCTTCAAAAAGTCGAAAATGTACCTTCCGAAACTCAGGAAATAAGGAATGGATAATTTCAAATATCATTATTTTTTCTGTATACTAGTCAAACTGACGTATACCACTAAACTGTGATTAGAACTCACAATAAAAGATGATACATTAGACAATTCCGTTGTAGGTGGCGAAAGAAGAATCGATATCTGCGACATTATATCCGCAATTAAAAAACTAACTAATGGTAAGGCTGCTGGTGTGGCTAGTATTAGCACTGAAATGCTTAAGAGCGGTGGCGGATAGTTGTTTGTGTGGCTTAACGAATTTATGAATACGTGTGCAATCGAAGAACAATTTTTTGATGCTCAGTTACTTTACACTCGCAGACCGAAAATGGCCTCTTTTTAACATCCTCCTTTGAGTTCAGGTTATCTGGTACCTTTTTATTGGCCTTTAGCCAAGACATAACAGAAGTCTTCATGTCTTGAGGCAAGTTTCGTTCATCTTGCCTCTGTGAGTTATAACCATGAACGCAAGACAAGATTTGATGTCTATGAAGTCTGGCTCCTGAGACGGAGCTAGACATCAATGCCTTAAAGACAAAATGGGACGTCCTTTGGAGAAATCCAAGATGGAATTATAGAAAAAAGTTTGAGAAGAAGCAAAAAGGTTTTCTGTGCATTGGTTGGTCTGGAAAAAACTCTCGATAAGGTGAATGGAACTAAACTTTGGGAAGTCCTGAAAGAGTATAGAGTGAATGGCTGGCTTCTGAAAGCAATAGAAGTACTATATAATGGTAACGAAGAAAGTCTAAGAATAAATTGACAACTGAGCGATACCAGCATGAAGAGTATGGATCTGAAGAATATGGTGTAAATGAAACATTGATTGACATTTTTTGGTAGCGTACCTAGAGGTAGGCCAAAGGAAGAATGACTGGAATGTGTGAATAGAAGTCTAAAAAGAAGAGGTATAAAGAGCCGTAAGAACACAAGAGCTTGCATGAAAAGATGTAGGGACGTAAAGGAAGCAAATGATGTATGCAAAGATAGGGATTATGGCGGACAATTATTTATAAAAAGAAGAGTTGCATCTGAAACGAAAGATTTTGGATACTCATGGGCCCTCGTGGAAAGCTTTGCTAAGTGGATGTGGTTGGGGTAACAAGTATGGATCTTTCTATGAATTTATCAGCCGATAAATCATTCCTCGTAAATGGAGTGCACTTCAAGTAAACTGCAAAGAAAATTTCGAATAAAGTAATCGTAATATTGAGAAGGGAAACAAAGTTTATTGAGCTGAATCTTTTACATTCGGACGAACGCTAATTGAGACATCGCAGTCAGATTTGTTAGACAAGCAGAAGATTTCTCCGCGTCGCCTTCACGATGGGAAATCGCAAACTGAGTTGAGTTTTGCCGATCGTTGTTATACGAGCAAAAACGATTCTGAACACAGGTAAGTACACGCACGTTCAACTAACCGTAAAATTTTATATCTTTTAGTTTATCGCTGTACTTGCAACTATTATTCCAGCTAAAATACGACGTATTCTCATGGCTGAAATCTGCAGCATCGAGCAAACTCGAATATCCACAAAATCATTATCAGATGTATGCACATAAGATGATATGCACATATTCATAAGCAGCAGTCCGTTTTTCCAAAAACGATGTCGATGATTTTTTTTCAGCAATTATCATCATTAAATTTTCAAGAGAATTCAAATTTAATCAAACTTTTGTTTGTTACAGGGTCACTTAGCTGTAGGAGCTTGTTAAATAAATTACAAATTATGATGTACGATTTTTTTATTTCTTCCTCACATGTAAGCTAATGATAACAATATTCCAAAAAAAACCTGCAAAGGAAGCTGTACCGACACCAGACTGGTACAAGAGACAACAAATTAGAAAAAATTTCTGATCACCTTAATATTTTCTCTCTAAATCACGAAAAAAGATTACTATATAAATTTAAGGCAAATCGGAGTATATTTAGTGCTACCCAAACGGCGTTAAAACTTTAATAGAGAATATATTCCAAATTAATAGAGATAAATAAGTCATTTTAAATATAGATCTCTGAATTTTTCTTGGTTTCCTCCATAATTTGATATCATTTACAAGCCACAATATTTTTAAGAGGTCATTAAAAATACCCAAAATACAGAAATTGAAATTTGTTTATCAAATTCACCAATACAATCGTATTACTCTTGTAGATCTGCACGATTTGCACAATTTTCTCTGAAATAAAGCACATGATGTATATTGAGATTATAGAGAAAATTGCACTGGATGAAAATTTTAAAGATTAACAAGAACAATACGAATGTATTGGTAAATTTGATTGAAACAAATCATTTGGTTTATTTTTTATATCTTTGGTAAAATTTTGAGATTATTGCAGTACATAAATCATCTAACATTATAGAGGAAAGCAGAACGAATGCAGAGACCTACATTCAAAATTACATATCTCTCTTCATTCAAGAGATTTCAATTTGAGAGTTCTTAAATTTAGATTTTAATTTGAGGAATTAAATCCCGCTGGAAAAACATAATTTGAAAAAATACGAAAGTAAGTTTTTGGAAAACAGGCTATCTTTTTGTTTCTTGGTTGGATAGATACAATCATTTTTTCCCTGGAGTATTCTCATCAGTAGAAAGCCCTCAGATGTTATAAATAGATTACGGAGTGAACTGGAAAAAATCATCTAAAGAATCACAAGACTCAGTTTTTCAAAAATTCCAAAACATGTAAGAAATTCAAAAAAATTCAAAAATTCTGTGTAATAAGCATTTTTATTCCACATTTGCTAACGCGCGAGTTGAAAGTGTTCGTCAAGAAAAAAAAAACAAACAAATAGGTTATATGATTGTTTGCCTTTTTTGGTGAGTTTGGCATGGAATCCATCTTCTGTCAGTTTATTTTCTTCAAGGGAAGAGTCTTGTATAGCATATTGAGCCAACTTTATATGGAAATGGAAATATTCGAAACTAAAGTGAAACTCTATGAACATCATAAGGAGGATTCTTTCTGTGAGCGCGAACTTGTGCAAATTTCATTTTCGATTCTTTATGTACATTTCTCATGCAGGCGGATCAATATTTGTTTAAAATAAAAAATAAAAGGCTGCCCATATGGAAAAAGCCACGTTTAGCCCTCTTTGGATCAATGGCCCCCGTCAGGGGTCCATGTAGACAATCCATAGGGGGAAACCCACGTGGGCCCTCGCTAAAGGCCCTGCTTATTTGCCATCACGGTTGCTCGGTTAAAATTTCAAAGTCCAAAGGGTTAATATTTTTTTTTTACTACAAATTTTGATGTTTGATTAGTTCAGAGTTACAAAAAATGCTTTTTTGTTAAAAACTTGATGACACTTTCTTGAAGATTGAACCTTAAAATCTCAGACACCCCACGAGAGCCTCCGTAGGGGCCCTGTTTGTTGCCCTCCTGCCTCAGTTTACAAAAATCCAACGATTTTTTTTTCTAATGAATTGTTTCTTGTGTCAAATAGTAACAATATATCATCCAAATGTGCATTTATTGAATATAAAGGTAATTCCAACAAATTTTGACGCGCGCAGAGCGTCAGCCTGAAAGACTGTTATAAACATTGTTGTAAGTTGGTCAAAATTAAACGGAAGTCTGACAGCATGCTGGTCATGAGTTCAAGTACCGGTCGTCGCTCTAATATTTTTATTTTAAAATTTCTTGAAAATGAGGAAACAATTATTGATGGTATTTTTAAAAATTTAAATTTTGCTGTTGGTGCGGCTGCGAGAGGCTTACAAGGACCCTTCGAGGGTAACCATAAGGCCAACCATGAAAGAAGTCCATTTTAGATCCTTATGGATTAGCAGTCGTTTCCCTGAGGATCCGCGACTGGATTGCCCTCATGGGCCCCTCATGACCTGAGGGTAATCCATGAGAGAGATTTCTATGTAAGTTACATATATAATTTGCTAAATCTTCTGCTAGATATTCTAAGGATGATTTTTGAATCTTTTTATAGTTTATCATATCATTGATTAGTTTAGGGTCTGCTTATGATTCCTGAGATAAACCCAAAGTTTGTTTGCCTCTATTAAAAAAAATTCAAGAATAATTCACACTTGTTTTTACACCAAATAAAAGCTTTTTGGTGGGTGTCCCAACAAATCAAATGAGTTTGACTCTATTCAGAATGAAAACTAGTAATGAAATTTATATAGTATTAAGTATTGACAGAAATAGATATAGTTTCGATAGGGTTCTTAATGCCTTTTCGATTAAACATAATCATTTTTCATTGATGTAAGCAGAGTGATGAAATTTTCTTATATGATATGAAAGTTGATTTCATTCGTGTGGGTAAAAAAATTAAGACTATCAATGCACGATCGAAAGTAAAATTCAACTGCCGTTGAATCTTTGCTTGCCTTTCTGCGCTCACCAGCATACCAGTTCTCCAAGTCCTTTCTATCAAATATCAGCAATTTTTGTTGATATTAAGAAAGTCATAAAAAATTTTGATATAGCATCAAGTGTTGACTTAATTTCCATAGGTGAAAAATAGAGACTATCTATGAAGGATCGAAAGTAGAATTCGACTCTCGTTGAATCTTTGCTTCTCTTTTCCTACGCATCCAGTTCTTCATGCCCTTTCTACGAGATTGTACATGAGCATTGCTTATTGATATTAGGAGAGTTATGAACATTTCTATATAGCTTTGATTATTGATTTCATTTCTCAAGGTAAGAGAAAATAAAGAATACTAATGGATGATCGAAAGTAGAATTCGACTGTCATTGAATCTTTGCTTGTCTCTTTCTGTGCATATCAGCACACCAGTTCTTCATGCCATTGCTATTGAACATAGGCATTTTTTCTTAATATTCAAAGAGTCATAAAAAATTTGTATATTGTAATAAGTATTGATTTCATTTCTCAAAAAGAAAATTATAAAGACTATCAATGGACGATCGACAGTAGAATTCGACTGTCGTTTAATCTTCGCTTGTCTTTCTGTGCTTACGAGTATACCAGTTGCTCATGCCCTTTCTATTGAACATAGGTATTTTTCAATGATATTAAGAGAGTCATGAAACATTTTATAAAGCTTTGATTATCGATTTTATTTTCAATGGTAAAAAAAAACGAATATCAATGGACGATCGACAGTAGAATTCGACTGTCGTTGAATCGTTGCATCTCTCTTTGTGCGCATACCAGCATACCAGTTCTTCGTGCCTTTTCTATCGAGCACAAGCTCTTTCAATGAGATTAGGAGAGTCATCAAATTTTTTATATAACTTTGAGCATTGATTTCATTTCTCACGTTTTAAAAAAAATTACAAATACGAATGAACGATTGACAATAGCATTCGACTGTCGCTGAATCTTTGCTTCACTCTTTCTGCGCACACCAGCATACCAGTTGTTCTTGCCTTTTCTATTGTACATAGGCATTTTTTACTGATATTAGGAGAGTCATAAGAAATTTCATATAGTTGTGAATATTGATTTCATTTCCCAAGATAAAAAAAATAAAAAATATCAATGGACGATCGACAGTAGTATTCGACTGTGGTTGATTCTTTGCTTCTCTCGTTCAGCACATACCAGCTCATCAGTTCTTCATGTCCTTTCTATAGAACATAAGAATTTTTCATTGATATTAGGCAAGTCATATGATTTTTTTATATATCATTATGTATTTATTTTATTTCTAAAGGTAAAAAAATATTGAAGACTATAAGTGGACGATTGACAGTAGGATTCAACT
>JAUMHM010000005.1:6794794-6808517 GCA_032362435.1 Melikaiella ostensackeni
TGTGGTTGATTCTTTGCTTCTCTCGTTCTGCACATACCAGCTCATCAGTTCTTCATGTCCTTTCTATCGAACATAAGAATTTTTCATTGATATTAAGCAAGTCATATGATTTTTTTATATATCATTAAGTATTTATTTTATTTCTCAAGGTAAAAAAATATTGAAGACTATAAGTGGACGATCGACAGTAGAATTTAACTGTTGTTGAGTCTTTGCTTCTCTTTTTCTGCGCATACCAGCATACCTGTCCTTCATGCCCTTCCTATCGAATATAAGCATTTTTTAATGAGATTAGGAGAGTCATAAAAAATTGTATATAGCTTTGAGAATTGATTTCATTCATCAAGTTAAAATAACATCAAAAACTATCAATGGACGATCGACAGTAGAATTCGACTGTCGTTGAATCTTTGCTTCACTCTTTCTGCGCACACCAGCATACCAGTTGTTTATGCCCTTTCTATTGAACATAGGCATTTTTAAATAATATTAAGAGATACGCAAGAAATTTTATATAGTCCTGAGTATTGATTTTATTTCCCAAGATAAAAAAAAATGAATATCAATGGACGATCGACAGTAGTATTCGACTGTGGTTGATTCTTTGCTTCTCTCGTTCTGCACATACCAGCTCATCAGTTCTTCATGTCCTTTCTATCGAACATAAGCATTTTTTATTGATATTAAAAATGTCATATAATTTTTTCATATATCATTAAGTGTGTATTTCATTTCTCAACGCAAAAAAAATAATAAAGACTATCAATGGACGATTGACAGTAGAATTCGACTGTCATTGAATCTTTGCTTCTTTCTTTCTACGCATACCGGCTCACCAGTTCTTCGTTCCCGTTCTATCGGACATAAGCATTTTTTATTGAGATTAGGAAAGTCATAAAAATTTCTATATAGGCTCGAATATTCATTTTATTTCCCAAGATAAAAGAAAATGAGGAACATCAATGGACGATCGACAGTAGAATTCGTCAGTTCTTGAACCTATGCTTCTCTCATTCTGCGCATATCAGCATACCAGTTCTTCATGCCTTTTCTATTGAACATAGCCATTTTTTTATTGATATAAAGAGAGCAATGAAAAAATCTTATATAGCAATTAGTACTGATATTATTTCTTAGGTTAAAAAAAATAAAGACTATCAATGGACGATCGACCGTAGAATTCAACTGTTGTTGAATTCTTGCTTCTCTCTTTCTGCGCATACCAGCATATCTGTTCTTCATGCCCTTTCTATAGAAAATACACATTTTCAATTGATATTGAGAGAGTCATAAAAAAAAAATTTTTACAGTATAAAGTATTGATTTTATTCCCCAAGGTAACGAAATAGAGACTTTCAATGGACGATAGACAGTACAATTTGATTGTCGTTGAATCTTTGCCTCCCTCTTTCTGCGCGTACCAGCATACTAGTTAATCATGCCCTTTCTATTAAGCATAAGCATTTTTTTATTGATATTAAGAAAGTCCCGAAAAATGTTTATGTAGCTTTGATTATCGATTTTATTTCCCAAGGTAGAAAAATGAAGACTATCAACAGACGCCTAACAGTAGTACAGGTATTCGACTGTCGTTGAATCTTTGCCTCTCTCTTTCTGCGTATACCATCATACCAGTTCTTCATGCCCTTTTTGTTTAACATAAGCATTTTTCAATGATATTAAGGGAGTCATAAGAAATTTTATATAGCTTTGATTATTGATTTCATTTTCTAAGGTAAAAAAATAGCGAATATCGATAGACGATCGGCAGTAGAATTCGACTGTAATTGAATCTTTGCTTCTGTCATTTTGCGCATGTTTACCAGCTATTCATGACCTTTCTAGTATACATAAGCATTGCTTATTGATATTAAGAGAGTCTTAACAAATTTTTACATAGTTTTGCATATTGATTCAATTTCCTAAAGTGTAGAAAATAAAAACTATCAATGGACGATCGGCACTAGAATTTGACTATCGTTGAATCTCTGCTTCTTCTCTATTTCTGTCATACAAGCTTCGCGAAAAGGCCGTTAATATCTGGAGCCACTCCTATAGTAACCTGCACTATGGGCAAGTGATGTACTCTAGGAAATTAGCGTAATGGCCGCAGATTACCCGGATTACACCCTCGAGTGTCTCGCCTCATTTGCTGTTCGCGGGATAATGACCCGCTAATGGTGATCTATTTCGAGGACAACGAGGACTCGTGCAGGTTCCACTTCCTTCCTCTCTTCACTCCTCTTGGTAAATATTTTCTCAAGTGCTTTACCTAGTGCCACTGTACTGTCACAAAGGATATATCGGCCATGAATTCAAGCGGAAGACGAGAGGATAAGTGAGCCTAGTTATCACAGAATAGAATTTGAAGTTAAAGTCCAACAGATTGTTCAAGAAGAGATTTTGAGGTGTCTTTTAATTCAAATTCAACTTATCACCAGTTCTGAAAGTTTAACTTGACTCATATTATTTGGGTGAAAATCAAGAAATTGATAGAATCATGTCCCTGGAAAACTATACGCTTGTGCTTAAAGAAATGATTTTTTAAATTAGAGGGTTCTATAAAGCCTATTTTTTGCCAGGATACCCTGTGTCCCAATTATTTTTACTCTACTCTGTATCAAAATAAATTCGATCAAATATGTGTCAATGTTATCCGGGAATTTGTTTATTACCATATTTTTTCACATTTAAGATGATACATGTTTTAAAGGTACGCTCAAAATGATATTATCAATACACACTTAGTTTCAGAATAAGTTAATAAATAATTGTTCTATTTTCATGCCTTGATATTATTATCATGTAATTCTGCGATTTTTGGCCTTAGGCATTAGGTGACTCTAATTTTAACAGTTCATTTAGATGAGTTCTGATAAACAGATATCTATTACATCGATACTCATCAATTCTTCATGAATTCTTCATCATGAGTATGGATATAACAGATATCTGTTAATGAGAACTCCTCTAAATGAAGTGTTAAAGTTAAAGTCACCTAATTCGTAAGGGCAAAAGTCGCAGAATTAGTTAATAAAAATCAATAAAAATAAAGTTTTAGTATTGTTTCTGATTATAGTTACATAGTATCATATACTTCTCGGATGTCCCCGATTTTTCATGTCATTCTGCAATCAAACAGTTTTTCATAAGTTGAATCATTTATGTAAAAACTCAGTCCTTCCACTTTCATTGACGAATGATTTTAGATCATCGAATATGCTTCGAGATGTGAAAATTCAATTACACGTAAAGTGTCTATATTTGAAGAAAATAACCTATTCAGAAGCCCAGAAAGGATCGCACAAAAAAAAGATTAATCTTTAACGAATTAGTTTCAAGATCCTAATTAAAGAATACTTTGATTTCAAACGAAATTTGGAATTGCGTAACTCTCAACGCTTTAAGTTTGAATAATTCATTAATCTTGAAAGCTTCCAATTAAACATCATGAAATTTTCAACGTTTTTAAAATAACTAACTTTAAAAATTCTCAATGTTATTGAATAATCTTCAAAACTTTTATAATTCCAATTTAAAATTACGAATTTGAATGCGCGATTCTGAAATAATTTAATTTTTGAGGCCCTTAAAACAAATAGTTCAGCTTCAAATGCTTAAATTCCGAAATATTCGTTTTCAACTTTCATAATTTTCAAATCCTCAATCAAGAATGTTACGGATTTCTCGAAGTATAATTTAGTTATTTTAGTGTCGTTGATCAGATCAAAATAATCAAAATGTACAGCTAATAAAGCTTTTTCGAAATTATTAATTTTTACAGGAATTATATTTGAGCTTGTTCAGTTTCGGAGGTTTTCAATTTCAAATTGCAGAATATCGTAGGCTACTACTTTGACATTGTCGTTAATACACATATTTTTTAATCTCAAGGTGTTAAAAAAGAAGTGAGGTTTCTCTTCAAAAAAAAAGAAAGAAATCGTAAATTCGAAAAAATATAATTTTGTTTGATCTTCATTATGAAAAACCCTATCAAAACTAGTGAAAAAAAATTTTGATATTAAAAGAGCTATCTATCGCCAAAATAGATGGTGGTTAAAAAATAATACACCATACATTAAAGAGCTTCAAATTTTGAATTTTGCATCATTGAAAGTTTCATAAATGCATGAATTTGAATTTTTATTTTATTTTAATTTTGAATACTTTAGATGCACAAGAGCTCTAATGCTTAGATTTTGTAGTTGAGTATTTAATACTGAAAGTGAAAAATTTGGCTGGTTCACAACTTTCAATTTTTGAATATTAATAACCTGAAAAAATGTTTGTTAACCGGGATCGGGCCAAAAATTTTTTATTTATTTTTAGGCGTCACTCTAAAACATTTATATTGAGAATGTAACTCCTAATAAAAAACTTTTTAAGCGCTTAGCGCGAATCATAAGTGCTACTGTTTAATAATTTTGTATTCGTATTATGTAAAACAGCGATACGTTACCTTTATTCATCTTTATGTATCTTTATTTTACATTTTCCACTTTTTAAAGGTTTTGAAGTTCTACACAACCTCTGCCAAACATCTTTTCTGATGATTTTCAATTTATTTATATTGTTTGTAAATTTATTATAATAATTTATTTCATTCATTCAATTTATTTTCATGTAATTTATTTCGTCATAACTTTAAAATAGCGCATGTCCAAAAAAAAAGAATTTTTCCCCTCTCCGATAATGAATCTAACAGCCAATGTTTGATCATATTTTATTTTATTTTTTTAAAAACAAGCAATGTTGGTTTTTATGAGGACAGCAATGCATTTTGTAAATTTTGCATACCTAGTATTTTTAAGAGCAGGCGATAAGCACGTTACACAGAATCTGTCAAATTCATGCTTATCTTTAGAGAAAATAAACAAACGTAGATATTATTTATTTTATGCATATCTGTTAGGTGATAATAATTAATTAGATTATTTAAATGGTATTCGACAAATTTCAGTTCTTCATATTTGAAAATTTATTATCACAGATTTGTAAATTATTTATCTTTTTGATATTAGAAAATAAAAATTCAGTGACGTGAACGCGTGAGTTTATTTATTGCTAGTTACATATATGTTATAAAATGCAAAAATAATTTCGCTGATATTGAAAAAACATGTAGAATTTATGCTTACTCCTTGGCTGCTTTTTAAAGCATATTATGTATTTGAAAAAGATGTCTCAGTTGTTAGAAACGGTTTTGAAAGCCTTTTGAAGGATACCGTAGCGAGAGTTTAATTTAAAACATCCACTCAACTAGGAAAAGCGTGTCATACAATTTCATATAGAAACTCACATGCTCTTTTAAACATATTCGTATCTTGTTATTTGTCTACCATCCGTTAAAGGTTCCTCCCTTTCTTCCTTTGTTAGAAAATGTAATACAACTCCTACTGGGTACTTTAATCGGGTTATTTCAATTGAGAAAACTTAAAATAAAAACAAATGCCTTATCAGAATCTCCGAGAAAGTTACAAATTGAATTCTTTGTATGCTTAAAGCTATTCTACATTTATTCTTATGTTATAAACATTGGATAAATTTCCGAATAGCCCTTACCTCTGGTTTTGTTTAATCTCCGGATACTTAGGTACTTTGACGCACTGATTTGAAAAATCATAGTGAAGATTGACGCAAATTTGATTTACGTGGCAGAAACCTTATAAGCCTTATAAAAATCATGGTTTTTCATATTTATTTCGAGAACTATTGGAAATTAAAAGAAATAATTTTTAAAAAGTTGTAGACCTAGTCAAAATACATATCTTACATTTCATCCAATTTTTTCGTACGAGTGAAAGTTTTCGAGATATTTGATGATAAAGATGAAAATTTCATACCTAGCCTCTGCCGAAAACGTAAGTATTCATGTGACCAATCACTGCAGTCATATGTTTTTTTACTTAATTTTATTTACGTCTCCCCACGAGACTTCAGAAAGGGGTGGGGATTTGACCAACACTACTTCTGCAGCCAGACAAAGGAGTGCCTTTCCGGACGGTGAAGAAAGGCCTATCACTTACTGCACTTAAGCCTGTTACACGTACTAAATTTCAATAGCGATTCTTTCAGAAAATACTACTCCTAAAGGAAAAGTAATAGAAATAAAAAATGTATATTTTAGATAGATCTATAAGTTTTGTCTGAAAATTTTCCCAAAATTTTTTGTATTTACCAAGATAAATTCAAAAAACCATGACTTTCATGGATTTTCCATGATTTCGCCATGAAAATCAAATTTTCACCAACTTGCACTACCATTTTCGTAATCCCCGCGTCAAAATACATGCGTATGCGGAGTTTCAGACAAATCGAAGCTAAAAAATATACATACGTTTTCGACAAGGGCTAGACATGAAGTTTTCATATTTATTATCAAATATCTCGAGAAATTTCACTCGTACAAAAAAAAATGTATGAAATATAAAATGTGTATTTTAACTAAGTCCACAACTTCTTCGAAGATTATTTTCCGAAAGTTTCAATCTTTCTCGAGATAAACGTGAAGAACCATGATTTCCATGGGGTTTTTATAGTTTTCACCATTAAAATTAAGTTTTTGTCAATTTGTATTATGATTTTCGTAATCAGCGCATCAAAATGCATGAGTATACGGAGTTTCAAAAGAATCAGAGGTAAGGGCTATTCGGAACTACACCCTAAATATTTAGCCCAACAAGCTAACCAGCCAAAATTAACAAGCTAACAAGCTAACTGTATGAAAATTATGTTTTGAGAAACAGAAGAAGCTGGAAATTTGACTTGGAAATTATGCGAGTTAATTTCTAGGATACCTAACTCATAAAAACTCTCAATACTCTCAATATTAATGACTCAAAAAAGGAGTGATAACGTTAAAATTAAAGATAACACCGAATATAAAAAGACGAAAGTGGAGAGAAGCTGCTGTATTACTGATAATGTGTTCAAGAAGAAGAAAAGAAACGACAATGAGAAGAAGGGAAGGTCTGAAAAATGAAGGAATATATTTGCGTGACATGTTGATGGAGAGAGAGAAAGAGGTACAAGCATGGATGAAAGGAGAGGCTAAAAGGTGGAAGAGGAAGGTTTGCAGATGAAGATAAAGGGGCACGAGGTGGAAATTGAACACACTTGGTGGGGATAAAATGAGAATAAAGAAAATATGATAGTGTTAAGAGTGGAAGGAGAAGAGGCCTCACCATGAGCTCACCGAAGGTGAACAGATGGCAAGGGTGAGACGAGTGTGCAGTGGACAGAGTCAGCTGGCAAGGATAAGGTGATGGTGGAGGTGTGCAAGGAGGAAAAAGAAGATGAGAGAAGGTGAGAATTCAAAAATGATATGTAGCGCATGTAGTGGAAAGAGGAATCTCGCCTGGAAAAGTGAGGAAGGACGAACGAGATGGCTCGGAGAGAGGATAAAAAGGTGGGGTCAAGAGAAGGAGGAATTCACAAAGGAGGCGGCAGTAAGAAAAAGAAGGGGACAACAGTGACTATAACTGTAAAGTGAAAAACTGTTATTGTCTCATCAAAGGTTGTGAATTAGAGGTGAGGAGAGTAGAGGGTTTGAAGAAGGTTCAAGTAAAACAAATGTAAAAGAAGGAAAGAAAGAGAAGATGGTAAAAATGTGCGAGGGACGACAGGGTAATAAGAAATATGAAGAAGAGGAGAGGGTAAAGATTTGTAGGAGAGCAGGGTCAGTGACGTGAAAGAGGGTGTAATCTTCGGAAATGCGGAAAAGGAATGAAGAGCGAGAAATTGATTAGTGGCATGAAGAAAAGGAAGTGTGAGATAGACACGATAAGTGCATAGTGAAAAATTGTTGGTGTCTCTTAGAAGGATGTGAATTAGAAGTAAGGAAAGGAAAACGTGCGAACGAAGGTCAGCTGGAACAAATGTGAAAGTAGGAAGGAAAGAGATGGAGGTAGTAAAAATGTGGAAGGGAGCGCAGGGCGAGTTAGATGAAGAAGGAGGTATGTTTTTAATGAAAAGTTATGTAGAGGATATAGAAGGGCTCAAATGAGGCTAGTTAGAATAGGTCTACAGTTAAAAGATTGTATAAGGCGAAGGCCTCGGTTCGTAACCTACTGAGGAGCTGGAAAGAATAAAATCCTATTCGAATGCCTCACGCAATATTTGAATGCAATGAACTTTCTTCTTACGTGAAGAATGATCCATTTTAACTCTAAAATGTCGTTGAAAACAAGTTCAAGGATGCATTAATCAAATAATTAAGAATCAGCCAACAGTTTCTATTGTATTATATGAAAAATCAATTTATACGCTTGCTACGTTACGAACTGGTCGGGGGTTAAAAACCGGGGCCTTTACCTGATTTTGTGTATTTTGTAAACGAATTTCTGTAGACCATCAGGCTGAGAAATAAGGACATACCTGCAGTAACTGGAAAAGAAAATATATACATAATAAGTATAAATTTAGTTCAAAGGAGAATTTTTCTTGTTATTAGAAATTCACATGGAGCACAAGGCATCACGTTTTAAGAACCCACCCTAATTTCTCAGCTGTGTTCCACTTAGGAGAATTTCTGGAGGATTTCAGAGTTGCGCAGGACTACACACTTACCTCGATACTTTGGAATTAAGAGTTATGATCCACTTCGCGGATGGTTGATCTAACCAAGTGCGTGCAAAAGCCTCTAATTAATTTACCTACCGACCTTTGCCTCAAAGTACAGACTTTCGTTTCTTCCTTAAATTTTGATATGACTAAAAGCCCAGACAAACTTAAAATCAAATAAATATAATAAAAAATCGAAATTCGATTTCGTGTGAAATATCAAATATCTCACAAGCCCGAAATTCGCTGCCAAATTTTATTGCGGTTCAAAATCTGCAACTTAAGATGAAAAGCAAATAAATATTAAAGGCTTTCGTCTTTGGAATACAGCGCAATTTCAAAGGATTTAAAATCTGCACAAGAATCGTCTATTCTGAAGAAAATTCGAGGGCGAGAAGGAATCAGTATTGTGTTCTAGAACCATTAGAAACCCCTCGTTTTCTACGGGTATATTGAATCTTCAGTCAAAGCACGTCGTTTGTCAACCATATATCAAAGATCTCCAATCCACACACTCTAATGCATTCATTCCACTATATCGGAATTGTATTTATTATCAGAATTCTGAAAAGGAATTAAGAAAAATTTGGGGAGATTCACAGGTCTGCAAATCTTTTTTAGGACATAAATTTTGCTCAAATTTCAAAAAATGGTTTAAAATATATTAGGGCACATCTTTCAGGTCCACTTCAATTTTTATTCCGTTTTAATAGTGCGGTTTTATCAATGTTTAACTTGAAATGTAGATGACAAGAAAGCTTTAGTGCCGTAGGTAAAATCGAATTAATAAAATTACCACATTTCCTTGCCAGCTTCCTTTATCCTCAATTCCTCTCATATATGCTCTCATGTCTTCTATAACCATTTATATACGAGTATTCTACCCTTTCTTCCCTCCTCCTCCCAATACATCCCTTCCCATACCTTGTTTTCCAATACGAATCTTGCTATTCTTGTCCACCTACTCTCTCCTTAACCCTTCTCTAAATACTTTGGTACTCCTTCATTTTTTATCATCCTATACCATTTATAATATTTTGACTCTTGAATCATCACTGATTTTTTTATTAGGTGTATCTTCCCATCTTTTTTCTTTGATTCTTCATACTTCACTTCAGTCCCATCCCCTATATCTCTATCCATAAAGAACTCCTTTATTCTTCTTCCCATTTCATTAATTCTATTGTCCTCCCTCTCATTTTTTCTACCTCCCTCAAACAATTTTTCTCTAACTCCCCTTCCTTCTCCCACCTTAGCATTCCTTCCAACTTCCATACCTTTTTTCCAGCTTGAGTACTTAATTTATTCTTCTTTGATTCTTTAACCATATATCCAGGTGTTCGCCAGTCTACCCCTAGTGTTTATCTAATATACCGTTCTTGTGACCTTTTAATCTCTTCCCTTTCCTTCCATCCCCTTATCTCTGATCTATATCCTAATACCGGCCATACCAGTGTATCAAACAACCACATTCTCCTTTTCCACTCCTTTTTGAACCTTCCTTTTCCTATTTTCCATATCTCTAGTATTACCTCTGCTGCCTTTTTATTCTTTCTCTTATATAAGCTCTATGTGCTCTTAATGGCTCTATTTGTTTTGCAAGGTATATCTAAAATATTATGAATGTATCCTTCACATCTTTTAATCTTATTCCCTCCTTATTTTTTTCCCCTCCTTCCAGAAATCTAATTATCAATATATTTTCTACATTTAAATTCAACTTTGACCTATCAAAGTATTCCTTGAACCCTGTAATTAATTTTCCCAACTTCATTCCATCATTTTCTCTTCAGTTCTTCTTCCGAGCATAAGATTACTATATTAGATAAAAATAAGCTCAGCGTGAGCACTCTCTATTAAACTCTCTTTTATCTCCTTTTTCACTATAACTTTTTCTACTTCGTCTTAGTTCAATGAGTTCAACGCCGCCTCTAAATCCACGAACATTGCTATGACTCCCCTTTATTCCTTTCAATCCTTTTATTTACCAAATAATTCAAAATATTGACCATCACTCCCTTTCTTTTCTTAAACCCTGTCTAATTCGATGCCACTATCCTTTTTCCTCAGCTGCTTTCATTAACTTCTCCGATGAAACAGTTACATACAATTTATACCCCCTCTTTTTCTCCCTTCCTAACTTCCTTTTCTACACCTCCAAGCAAAAGCATAACATATTTTTTCCATTCTACCATCTCACCATCCTGGCTTACGATTTCCTTTCTCTTTCTCTCTCCATTGGGTACTTTACAAGTCATCTTTTTTCGCACTAGCCTTCTCCGCATCTTTTTCAAACATTTTGTCATCCTCCTATCTTTTTTATCACATTTTATTTTTGTGTCCTCTAATACTTTTTTTATTTCTTCTATCTACATTTCCATCTCTTCGCTCACGTTTTCCTCTCCCATTTTTGTATTCGTCATTATTTCCTTGAATTGTTCTTTTTCTTCTATTCACTTATCTGCTCTTCCTATTCCTTTTACCATAACTTCATCTTTATCCATGTTCTTATTACTTCTTTCACCCTCCAATGTCGGTATTATAGGAAAGTAATCCGAATCTATATAATTACCTACCTCTACCTTCTTGACCTTCTCTCTTTCCTCATCATCCACTATCACATAGTCAATTATTGTTTTCTTTCCTTTTGAGCGTGTATATTCCTCTTCCTCATTTCCTTCATATTTCGATTTGAGATGAAAAGTTCCATCTCCTCCAACCTCTTCAACCGTTTCTTCTCTTTTCCATTCAGTATCTTTTCTTTGGATTTTGTTCGCCGCTCTCCTACTCATTCCCTTTCTCCTCTATCTCCTGTCATCGCATTAAAATCTCCTCCTATTATTAGCCTAATCCCTTCCTCATTTTTCCCTATCAGTTCTCTTATTTCATTTGATTTTTCCTACATATCTCCATTTTCATATACTCCTGCTATCTTCCACCTGTTTCCTCTCATCTCTACCTTCTCTACTATTAATACTGCTCTTTCTTTTTTCGTCTCTTTCTCGTCCTTCTCTGTTATATATTCCTCCCTTATTCTTAACACGATTTCCCCATTACTCTGCCTTTTTTAATCTTCCTCTTTACATTTTAAACCTGCAATCTATAGCCTCTTGGTAACTTTTCTCTTACTCTTTCTTACTCCTTTTTATCTAGCCACGTGTCTATCACTACTAACACCTCCCACTGTTTCAAGTCTCTCACAAATTACCTATTCTTTTTTTCTGAGCCTGCTAAATACCAGAGAATTTCGTAAGATGATGATAGAGGTGATAGAGATAATGAAAAAAAGCGGGCGGAAAGGGGAGAGCAAATAAAACAAAAGAATAGAGAGAAAACAGCCGAAATGAGAAAAGAGATGAGGGAATGGGAAGGAGTCGAGAAAATTCTTCAAAAAAGGATAGTCTTCAGAACTTTAGGCTTCAGAATGAAGACAAGAAAAGCAGGAACAGCCTAGTAAAAAAGTAGATGAGTTGGAAAGTGGGACGAAAAAGATAGAAATCTCAAACCAGAGGTTTAGTGGTGAGGAGAGTGGGAATGACGATAAGTAAGGGTTGAGAAAAATATAGAGAACTACAGAAAGGAAAGGTAGAGAGGAGAGGAAAAAATATAGTGATAAAGGGTCTAAGATTAGAGGTAAATGAAGTGTATGCCAATGAAATTGAAAGAAAAGGAAACATGAGAGAGAAGTAATGTGAAAGAGAAAGACGTTATATGGAACCTCGGAGAGAATAGTGAACGACTTGACATAGGAAGAAAGAAATATGCGGTATAAGTAAGGAGAAATAACGGAAGTGGAAAAAAAGAAGAGAAAGAGAACGTGGGTTAAGTATGGGAGGATGAAAATAGAAGGTATATGGTGGGATAGGAACGAAAAAAGGGAAGAGTCAGTGAAAAGTGCGATGAAACGCAACTCTTTTAATTTAACATATAATTAGTTTTTGAACGATATTCAATTATCAAAAATAAGGGCTTTTACTTGGAAATTATACAATCATTACATTTAAGCCACTCAGTGAAGAAGTTCGAAAATATTTTTCGAGTGGAAGTGAAGGAATACGAGGTGTGGCCATTGAATAACCGGACTGATTCTCCAACCATTTTTATTTTCTGAGAAATCTTTCATGAACCGCACCGCTTTCTCCTTCACAGCTCGACTGATCAAACATCGATTCCTTCGAATAATTTTAATCACTTTTCTGACCTCACCGTCAGTTTTCGGTATGCAAGGATTTCCAGGACGAGACATTGACGCGCTGTTCTACTTACGCACTCAGCCTAGTTCCGGCGAAGCTCAGGTAGACGATCAACTTCGAAAAAAATTTACTATCGTACTGGGGGTCGTACATCCTTGAAATTTTAGAGGGTGAGGGGGGGAAAGAACACAGACTAATATGCTTCTTGTTGCCGAGGTCCCAACGAAACAACAAAAAATCAGTTCGGTAATTTAATAGCCACACCTCGTAGTGGCATTAGCGAGACTTTTTTTTTTGAATTGTGACATAATATTGGTATTGTTAAAAAAAGTGCCAAATCGTGTCAGTTGTAGCTTGAGTGATTTTCCACGGCTTTCTTTCATGACATAAGCTTTAACAGAAATCGTAAAAAATTGAAAAAAATAAAAATGGAATTAAAAGTGGAAAACACATAAGAAGAATTAAACTAATAAATTCCTCAGACGCAAACTTAGGTATTCGTCGTTATTGAACTAGCAATGTCGTTGACGCCGCGGATGACCCATTTGTCAGCAGATAGACCGGGATATGGGAAACGACCTTAGAGACGTGGTAGGAATGGGGTTGAGACTAGGTGGGGTGGGTATAGATCGGCTAGAGACGAGGATTTAGAGTAGGAGTATTCAAGCACTTTTTACAACCCTCTACCCAAACTTCGTCTCACTATCAACCATGTACATGCTTGAAAATGTCTGTCCGCATACTCTAGACAAACTCTTCTGGTAATGGGAACCGAAAGGAGCATTCAGAAAGGACAGGCTGCTGACGTTACTCTGAAATAGTTTGTCAATAAATTACGATCGAATTTTTTTGCGGAGACAAGATTGAAAAAACAAACTGCATTTTGTGACAAATCTTTAGAGGCTTAGAAATTGAATATATATGTATATATATATATATATATATATATATATATATATATATCAAAT